>JASDQU011378423.1:4201-34418 GCA_032191745.1 Picea mariana | reverse complement strand
CTTTAGCACTATTCTTAAATGATTCTCACATTCCTCAGAATTAGAGTAGATGAGAATATCATCCAAGAAAATAATCATAAACTTGTCCATGTACTCCTTGAACACTTCATTCATTGGAAACATAACAACAACCGGGGCATCTGATAGTCCAAATGGCACTACCATGAATTCATAATTCCCATACCTTGTTCTGAATGTTTTCTTGTTGATGCCTTCTTCCTTTATTATTACTTGATGATCACCTGACCTAAAGTCAAGCTTGGAAAATATCCATGTACCCTTCAACTCATCAAATAAATCGTCAATCCTTGGCAACTGATATTTCTTCTTTATAGTGGCCTTATTCAACTATTTGAAATCAATACACAACCTTAAGTTCCCATAATTATTCTTTAAAAAAAGAATTGGGGTTCCCCAAGGTGACACACTTGGGCATATATACCCCTTATTTAAAAGCTATTTTAGTTTCATCTGCATCTCTTTCAATTCTGGTGTCCCCATTCTGTAAGGGGTATTGGACACTGGGGCAGCTACTGACACCAAACAAATAGGTAAATCAATGTCTCTCTTTAGTGGAAATCTTGAGATTTTATCCAAAATCTCTTCAAAATATCTTAAGACTGGATGGTCTTCAAGAATCACCCCTTTATCTCTAGCTACCTCTTCTATATGGGCTAAAAAAATTTGACATCCCTTCTTGAAACTCTTTTTCAGCTACATGGATGAAATCTCTCTAACAACTATAGCTCTTGGAATTCCTTGCTTCCATTTCTAATCAAGACAAGTTATTGTCTTGTTGTAACAATCTAAGACAACATGGTATTTTTCCATCCAATCCATGTCAATTAGATAGTGATATGAACCTATAGGTATAATGTTCACATCTACTTTTGTGTTGATTCCATTCATGTCTATTGGGCAATCTTTAACCAACTTATTGATATTTCTCTTTATTATAATTTTAGAATTTACAATTATCTTATTTAAGATTCATTAACAATTGCATGTAATAGGATCACTGAAAGATAAACAATCACAGAGCATAGGATATATCCCGAGAAACCCTCATGGGGGAGAAAACCCAGTAACCAATTCTTCAGTATAGATTCCTTCAACTAGTACAATGTTACGTTATATCTCTCCAAAAATAGACCAAGACCAAGATACCAAAGAGCAAGAAACCAAGACCTCCTACGCTAGACCTCATTTTCTATGCTCCAAATACACAATAGAAGGAAAGTTGTGTGTGTATACAAATGAGAGGAACTCGACCTCTATTTATACACATAACTTGATTCCTGAAAAGATGTAACCCTAAGAGGGGCCATTTTGACTTTTACAATAAGGATAACAACAAAAGAATAATTTATTTTGAGTCGATTTATACAATGAGATTGCAATATCCTTCTCGAGGTTTGACCAATACAAATACAAAATAATTCTTCCATAGTTACATCAAAATTTCAACACTCCCTCTTAACTAGGAAGGTATTCTTTGTTGCCATATGAGATCATGACCATTTAATGTTGAACATATGAATCTATACATCATCGGATATCCATAGTGTAGATTTTTAATGACAAAAATTAGCAAATGAAATTTCTGTCATACACTTAGCAACCTAGAGATAACTGTCTTCATAAATTTCATAAATGCCTTAAACCCACATTTAGAAATTACCATAAGCAGAAATACACATTGCTAAGCAAAATATGCAGCGGAAAACACAGTGGACAAAAACCCATAAAACTCAGAAATTTAGGCAAAATCCAGGGACACCCCAATGTGGGGAAACCCAACCAGAGAGAGACATATATATAATTCAGCTTTAGGAAAGTACAAAAAAATAGCACAATATCACATTTCCAGCCAAGGAAAATACCTCACAACACGAAAACAGTCCCATAGAAATCTACCTCGAAAAGTGTGCTAAATATGTATTGCTATACAACCTCTTCCATACCTCGTTTTCCATGCCCACAGTCAGCTGTACAGACTATTCCATACGGCCCAGAAACAACAAACACAATCTTGAAAACTGTGCCCAAAAATGCCTCAATTTCAATGCCAAATCTGTATAGACTGTATGAACTGTACGAAATCATATGGACTGTACGGATCCGCATAGTACGACCTCCCACAACATAAAATTAATTCGGTTGAAAAACTCATAGAAAAATTTTCTCAGGATTTGTTCCCTCCTTCCTTGGAAAATGTGTCTTCTTTGCTGCTCACTTTCCTCTCTCAAGCTTACTCAAAAAATATCTCTAACTCAACTCCTCTCATCTTCTCGGTGTGTCTTGCACACTACCCAATGCATTCTTTTATAATATGAAAATGACATTTTCCCTCCAAAGTGTCTTCCCCAAGCCTAAATCCAAAGGCCAAGATTAGATCTTGCCTTTTTCAAGATCAAGGGTCATGATCCATTCCCTCCAAAATATCTCATTTAAATTAAAGTGATTTTCACTTTATTACATAAGTGCTTTATGAAAATAAAGTCACTTCAAAATTAGAAGGTACACTTTATTAAAAAGTCACTTTAATAAAAGAACCACTTAAAACAACTTTATAAAAACTATTACAAAGTTAAGTGCCTGGTAGTGTAAATATTAAGGTAACATCCGCATACAAGACAAAACAAGTCGAGTACCTCTTGAGCTAAAAAGTTAACACTCCCTCTTAGTGAGGGATGTACTCACTGCCATCTCCATCATCTGGTCCCATCACACTGTGCTCTGTAGGAACTCCCTCTGAACCTGGAGACATCTTCAACACCTGCACATTACTCAAACTAGAAGATCTTCTCCTAGCAACCTCCCAGAACCCTGAGCTCACTTCATCTTGAGAATCAGTTCGATCAACCTAGTTGAGCCTTCTGCCAGTGATCATAAGAGACTCTCTCTCTTCTCTCGGAATGAAATACTGAATCTTTGGTGACACCATAATCTCAGAAGCCTCCTCATGCTCCTCATCCGACGTTGAATCATACATCAAAGGTTTTCCTCTCAACATATACAACTTGTTCACCCGGTTACCGATCATCTGCAACTCTACCAGGTCCACTCCCTGCCTGTAGATAAAGACATGTTCCCTCTCGAAAAATACACAATATCCTAAATCCTCCAAGGCTGAGACCAAGAGCAAGTTAACCCTCAACCATGGAACAAAGATAACTCCATCAAGCTCCAAGAGTCCCCCAAACTCGAGTTGGAATATGACATTCCCAACTCCATGTACACCTCTCGCCATACCACCTCATTTAGCACCTGTTGACCAGGACCAATCTATGTGAAATCTAGGGATAATTGCCAAATTCCCATCATGTGGCTAGAGGCTCCACTGTCCACAATCCATCTGACATCACCTCTGAATCCTCCGCTACCGACACTAGAAACAAGGGTCACCAAAGAAAATTCCTTTTCATACTTGGAAGAAAAGTCCTCCATGGCTATTGTAGTAGATGTCACAGGCCACTCTGACTTCCTCTTCTTCTTCCTCTTAGCACAATGATAGGCAAGGTGCCCCAACTGGTTACAACAATAGCACCTGACTTTACTCAAGTCCCTTCCAAAACTTCCCTTCTTTTTGTTCTTTGCAACAAGAGAAACATTCTCATCAACTCCGTCTGTCTTTTGTTCACTGCTCTGAGATCTTTCTCGGATCTCCTCCTGAGTGAAATCATCCCACAATCTGATCCAATATGGTAGATGCTCACGTCCCACCATGCACTTCATGAAGACTTCCCATTCTTTGGTGAAGCCATTTAAGGCTATCCTCACCAACTCAGAATCTGTAATGACCTCTCCAACAACTGACAACTCATCTCTTACATCAGCTACCTAGGTAAGATAAGAATAGACACTCTCCTCCTTACCCATCTTGGTATCATGCAACTTAGCCTTCAAGGCCATATTCCAGTTCTCGTTCTTCGCCTCGAACAAGTTTTTAAGTGCATCCCACATCTCCTTGGCAGTCTTTTTCTCATCTAAGTGTGGGATAAGGTGATCCTTAACCCCATCCAGAATAATCCTCTGAGCCTTGGCTTCCTTGATCTCATGCTAGTCCAAAGAAACATGATCTATTGCGGGAGCTATCACAACAGAGTTGACAATCACAACAGAGTTGACATAGTTATAAATTTTGTTCTCCTTGAGAACGACTAACAATCAGACCTTCCACTGCAAGTAGTTGGAAATGCCATCCAACCGATCCTCATATCTAATGCTTGCAACCATATTCCCTCTCACAAGTCAAGGAAAAAAATCACACCCTTTTGCCCAAAAAATCACACTACCCAGTGTCAGAGACAAATCTCTGATACCATGTAGATTTTTAATGACAAAAATAAGAAAATGAAATTTTTGTCATACACTTTGCAACGTAGAGATAACTATCTTCATAAATTTCATAAATTCCTTAAACCCACATTCATAAATTACCATAAGTAGAAATAAACATTGCTAAGCAAAATATGCAGCGAAAAACACAGTGGACATCAACCCATAAAACCTATAAATTTAGGCAAAAGCCAGGGAAAACCCCAATGTGGGGAAACCCAACGAGAGAGAGAGAGATATATATTATTCAGCTTCAGGAAAGTAAAAAATAGTAGCACAATATCACATTTCCAGCCAAGGAAAATACCTCACAGCACCAAAACAACCCCACATAAATTTGCCTCGAAAAGTGTGCCAAATCTGTACTGTTGTACGACCTCTTTCGTACCTCGTTTTTTGTGTTCACAGTCAGCTATACAGACTATTCCTTACGACCCATAAAAAATGAATGAAACCTCAAAAACCGCACCCAAAATTGCCTCAATTTCTGTGCCAAATCTGTACGACTGTACGAACTGCACGAAATCGTACAGACTATACGGATCCATATAGTACGACCTCCCACAATAGAAAATTAATTCGGCCCAAAAACTCACAGAAATTTTTTCTCAAGATTTGTGCCCTCCTTCCTTGGAAAATGTGTCTTCTTTGATGCTCACTTTCCTCTCTCAAGCTTACGTAGAAAATCTCTCTAACTCAACTCCTCTCATCTTCTCGGTTTGTCTTGCACACTATCCAATGCATTCTTTTATAATCTGAAAATGACATTTTCCCTCCAAAGTGTCTTCCCCAAGCCTAAATCCAAAGGCCAAGATTAGATCTTGCCTTTTTCAAGATCAAGGGTCATGATCCATTCCCTCCAAAATGTCTCATTTAAATTAAAGTGATTTTCACTTTATTACATAAGTGCTTTATGAAAATAAGGTCACTTTAAAATTAGAAGGTACACTTTATTAAAAAGTCACTTTAATAAAAGAACCACTTAAAACAACTTTATAAAAACTATTTCAAATTTAAGTGCCTGGTAGTGTTAATATTAAAATAACATCTGCATACAAGACAAAACATGCGGAGTACCTCCCGAGCTAAAAAGATGACACATAGTACAACATGACTTCACAACCAAGGCATCTAAGGCCTATGGGTAACTCTCAAATAGCTTCAATATGTCACCATGACATCCACTACCCCACAATGCATTGTACCTCATCATGTGCACCCCTGTGACTTCACAACCAATGCATCCAAGGCTTGTGGGTAGCTCTCAAATAGCTAGAACACGTCCCTAGGTCATCCACTACCCTGCAATGCATTTGTACCTCGTTACTCCCTCTAAAGAGGGACCACGCCAAGCTTGTCCCTGAAGTGCTCGAACTTCATTCTCAATAGTGGCTTGGTCAAGACGTCCACAACCTGCTCCTCAATAGTCACATACTAGAGCCTCACTGCTCCCCTTTGCACCATATCCTTGATATAGTGATATTTGATCTCGATATGCTTTGACCTGTCATGGAACACCATATTCTATGACAACTTCATGCAACTCTGGTTGTCACACCAAATGCAGGTCGCCTCCAGTTTGAGACCAAATAACCTAGACAATAGCCTCTAAAGCCACACTGCTTCTCTAAATGCTGCACATGCTACTACATATTCATGAGACTTAGCCGTACAGAGTGCTACACATGACTACTTCTTGCTGCTCCACAAAACCATACTGGAGCCTAGAATGAAGCAATATGCCGAAGTACTCTCCCGATCAGGAATACCGCCAAACTAATATGAATCTAAATATCCATATAACTTGAACTCATGGTATGTCACATAACTGAGACTATAATGTTTGCATGTTTTACAGAAAATATATGCTTGTCATTGATGGAAAGTACAACAGTGATGATGATTTGAGTACAGGAAGGATGTGCCAAACGGGCACCAGAAGTCTTTTGGGAAGATGATGCAGAGCTAGCTCGACAAGATCAGAGTATGTAGTGATGGATCTCATTGAGATTTCCTGATGAACATCAGATCTGAGCCCGTAGTCTGACCGGTGTTGGATCCATGAAAATCTACATGCTCTTTAACGAGCAAGGTGAAATGCGCAACCCCGAAAAATCCAAAACAGGCACCTCAACAAAGACTCCATTTCGGAGTTTTTGTTACTGGGAGATGGAGAAGTCAAGAGTAAAAACTCTCCAACACAGGAGTCCCGAAATGCTGAAATGCAAAATCCTGAAAAACCAAAACAGATGCATTACTCAAAGTAATGGATACCGGGATTTTGGATACCGGGAATTGGAGAAGTCAAAGAATCTCAACATCAGGAGTCCTGAAGTGCCGAAATGCAAAATCCTGAAAATCCCGAAACAAGTACATCACTCGAAGTAATGGATACTGGGATTTTGGATACTGAGAGATAAAGATGTCACTGATTCTCGTCATCAGGAGTCCCAAAAATGAAAAATGCGAAATGGAAAAATGATCTAAGCCGTTGGATCAGGGTGTGATTTGGGTCGTCATATCCAGGAGGTGAATGTGACAAACCACGTCAGCTAAGGACATGTGGCATAATCAGGCAATGATAAGTGTCAAGATGATTCAACATTTCAGGCACATGTAAGTCACGAATCAGAGTGCCACGTGGTAGCTATTCGACACGTGTCAATCCACGTGTGATGTCAGTAGGTTTACATCACACTAGTATTTTGATTACCGGGAGTTGGAGGAATAAAGAGTGAAGACTCTTCATCTTAGGAGTCCCGAAATCGCGAAACCCGAAGTCGCGAAATGCCGATTCACCGAAAAGAAAAACGTCTAAATCCCGTCAACTATCCATCTCAGTGGGTTATGTGAGCTGTTCGATCACCAAGGGTTGTGGACCATTGAATGGCATAAAGAAGGCATGTGAAGTGTCGAAATAATGACAAGATCGGGACCGTTGGGTCTATAGGACACGTGGCGAAAGATCGTCATTTCGCTGAATGGAGAGTCAAAGGAACAGGGTTTCCCTAACCTCTCGAATTCACGATATGAGAAATCGTGAAACATTCTCATCCGTAAATTAAAGGTTTGATCTGGACTGTTGATCCAATTTTCTTTGAAGTATCAGATACCGGGAAATGGAGGGGTCAAGGCTCGAGACTTTTTTTTTTCATCATAAGAATGTCAAAATCACAATATGCAAAATCGCGAAGAGATCTAGACCGTTGAATTGTCAGGAGTGTGAACCATTGATCCGACTCCATTTCAGAGTTTTGGATACTGGAACTTGGAGGTGTCAAGAACACTTCACCACAGGGACGCCAAAGTCCCGAAATGCGAAATTGCGATATGCAGTTTCGAACTAGCCGTTGGTCACCGCCTTTGGTCACGTGGGGGAAGAAACTAATACAAACAAGCTCCTTTTCAGAGTTTCGGGGATCAGGACATGGAGTGTAACAAATCTATACCCCATGGATCCCAAAATACCGAAATGCGAAATGTTGAAATGAACGCAAGATTTAGAAAAGTTAATCCAATGGTGCAGATGAAACTGAAGAAGATCGGAGGGCTACTGTTGCACTTCTCAGAGTAACTGCTAGAAACCACTGATGGTTTCTGCTAGAGGACTCGAAGACACTTCGGGGTGATTGAAAGAGAAGGTGAAGAGTCTCAAGGGATCGGCCAGTAGAACAAAGATTGTTCATGGAGGCAATTGATAGCTGGATGAGCGTTGGAGCCTGTAACTGCGACATAATAGTTGAGCTTGACTGTAACAAAATATGAAGAATCTCAACTGATGGTGAGGCGAAGGAATTTGATTCTGACACTCAATGATGATGGAAAAATGGCATGAATCAACAGAGAAGCTGAAGCGTTTCCATAATGAACAGGCAGAGCACTCGACATGTAGAGTAGAACCATGGGATAGATGAGCATGCACAAGATGCATAGGGAGTATAATAATGGGGAACAAAGAAGAGATGTTGTTGTTGCTATTGGGAGGAATGCATGTGAAAATAAAAAGGTGGAGTGCAGTAGCTGAAAGGCACAGAAGAAAAATGGTGCATTGAAGAGGAATGTCGTACAGAGTACAAAAGAGAGAAGAACAGAAAGTGCAAGGGATGTGTGCAGGATGACAGTGTGGTAGACACAAAAGTGAAATCTTGCAAAACAGTGATGAGATTGGTAAGTTGTTGTTGAACATTATATCATTGTAATAAGTTTCAGTAACACATTTTTAATAAAACAGGGTGGTAGGGAGGTGATAGGGAGGACTGGTGTCCTCAGAGGTTCAAGTGGGTGCTTGAACACAGGGAGTTGGTGCTTCCTTCTAGTTGGTTCTAGAGAAACCAGGGAGTAGGTGCTTCCTTCTAGTGGGTGCTAGAGAAATTAGAGAGTTGGTGCTCTCAGCAAGTTGCATCTTGCAAAATAAGAGGTTGTAGCCTCACAATGAGTTGGTGCTCATATGTATGATATTGTAAAGAATGTAAATAATACTTATCATATAAAGAAGAAGAGGTTTTAACCCTTTATGGGTTTCCTTGGGAAATATCTCTCTTTGTGTATCTCATATATATGACTGAAGTTGTATGTGCCATGGCTTATTTCCTTGCATTATTGTGATTATCATTGAGTGCCCAGTAAAGAATTTAAAAGAAGCATAATTGTTTAAGAACAATGACAATTGATTCACCTCCCCCCTCTCAGTTGACCAACATATAATCCAATGTACCCTTAAGGTACCTTATCACATGTTTTGCTACGACGAAATGAACCTGGCTGGGATGCTCCATATACTAACTCAGGGTTTTCATAGCAAAACATATATCTGGTCTCATGTTCATCAAGTACATCAAAAAACCCACCATCTTCCTATATAAAGTAAAATCCAAAGTCTCTAAAGTCATATCCTACAACAAATTTGGATTTGATACCATAGGTGTAGCCATTTCCTTGCAATCCAACATCCCGAAGAGGCAATCTAGCATCCCGAACCTCTTCGGGATTCCCACTGCATACTTCCCTTGATTCAAAAATATCTCATCCTATCTCTGCCATACCTTGAGACCCAAAAGGTTATGCATAATCCTAAGATATTTCATCTCAAAAGAAACAACCAATTTTATCTTACACTGTGAGATGAGCGTTTCCACACATGTTAGAAATAATTCATCCACATACAACACAACCTTAAAGTAAAGGCTAGGATCTGCACTTCTCTTTGTAAACACTAAGCACTTCAGAAAACTTTCGATCCTGCCATACCATGCTCTGGGTTCCTACTTTAATCCATATAAATCCTTCTTGAATCTTCACACATGCATCTCCATGTCATGTACCTCGAACCATTGTGGATTCTCCACATAAACTTCCTCTTTTATTTCACCATTCAAGAAGGCTATCTTCACATCCATCTGATGCACCTTCCATTTCATTACTGAAGCCAACAAAAGTATAGTCCTGATCAAGTATATCTCAAGACGAGATAAAATGTCTTCTCATATTCAATGTCCTCCTTTTGAGAGAATCCTCGAGCCACAAATCTAGCCTTATACTCTTCAATACTGCCATCAACTGCATGTTTCTTTTTGTAGATCCATTTTGAAATTACTATTGATTTCTCCTTTGGTCTGGGGACCACATCCCAGACATCGTTCTTTACTATGGACTAATATTCCTCCCCCATGGAATCCTTCCATACCCTCTTTTATGCAACCTCTTCATAACTGGACGGTTCTACATCCATGATATCACACAAACATGTCACATAGCTGGAATACAGTTTCGACTTCTTACTTTCCCTGAGACATTTTTCTGGGGCACCATATCTTTTTGCATCTCTGATGAGATCCTATTCCCAATCAAGTCTTCTCTTGTGAGAAGGAATATCTACTGGACTCTGAGGTTCTTCCATGTCATCATCCTTATGAATGACTTCCTTTGGTTCAACTGCTTCTTCCTTTGGAACTCTAGTAACTTCATTCTCCTCCTCATGAACCTCTTTTGCATAGTCATGCTTTTATTTGATGAAATATGCACTCTCATCGAAGGTGGAATCTCGATTAATATCAACTTTCTAGTGACCGGGAATATATATCATGTATGCCTTCGATGTGTCACTGTAACTAAAAAATATTCCATTCTTTCAGATGGATCCAATTTTGTCCTCTTTTCCTTGGGGACATGCACACATATGAGGCAACCAAATATCCTTAAATGGATGAATTCCATATTCTCTCCTAAAAACATCTCCTCTAGTGTCTTGTTTTCAAGTACTTTGTGAGGACTTATGTTCTGCACGTACACTGCAGTATTTGTTGCTTCTTCCCATAGATGCATAGGTGTATCTTTATCATGGATCATAGCCTTCACTGCTTCCATGATCGTCAAATTATTCCTTTTTTCTACTCCATTCTGTGAGGATCATAGGCAGTATAAATCTCCCTCTTAATCCCATATTCCTTGCAATATTCTTTGAATTCCTCTGAAGTGAATTCTCCTCCATTATCTAATCGCAAGTTTTTTTTATCTTCCACTATGTCAGGTTTTCTACTAGTTCCTTAAATTATTTGAATTTTCCAAACAGTTCATTCTTTTCCTTCAACAAATAGATCCAAGTATTTACATGAGTAATCATCAATAAAAGACACATAATATACATACCCACTTAGTGAAGTTGCTGACATCGGTCCACACATATCTAAGTGCACGATGTCCAATACTCTTTTGGCTCTGCTATCGTTGTTGAGAAGTGAGTGCTTCACGTTCTTTCCTTGTGTGCAATCTTTGCACACGTTGTCTGGTTTTTCTTGGATATCTAGTAGTCCCATCAACATATTTCTCACACTTAGTAGGGACTTCTAAATTAGGTGAGAAAATATCCTATTCCATAATTCACCGGGATTCATAGTTTCATGAATTAATGTTGAATCTGATCTCCCTTTCAATTTTTAAAGTCCTCCATCCTGAATTCCAATCACCACAACATCATCAAAATTCTTCCCTCTAGGCCACAAAAGAACTTTTCCATCAACAAATGAAACTCTCTAACCCTTCTCATCCAATGATGAAATCGAGAGAAGGTTCTTCTTCAATCCAGGAACATAGAGAACTTCCTTCATCTTCATTGGCTTTCCCAAGTCTAACTTGTAGAAGGCTTCTCCTACTCCTTTGATCGAATACTGATAGTCATATCCCAATTTCACCTTGTGCGGTGAATCCTTATGAGTAGGTTAGACAAGGAGTCTTTATAGCCTGTGATGTGCTTGGAAGAACCACTTTCCACCAGCCAAATGTCACTTCCATGAGTGACAGTTCCTATAAGGGCTGAGATAAGAACATACTCCTCATCACTTGATTCATCTTCCTTTGCAACCTTCTTGGTTGGCTCATCATCTTCAACTATATGAACATGATTGTTAGGAACCAAATATCAAGATAGCATAGAAAAACCCTAGAATAAGTACTCAACGCCTTGAAAAAGAGATAATTTTAGATGATAAGCCTCTTCGAGGGGGAAACCTTCTTATAAACTACATAAATTTCCAAATACAAGATGATTCCAAATGAAAAGGTCTCCTTGGTATATATAGGATACTAGGAGGTACAATTATAACTAATGGACCCAAGCCGACATAAATAAAATAACATTACTAATCTAATATTCCCTAATTAAGGGGTAATGTGACACTATTTAGGGCTTAACATGCCCCTCCCCTTTAGAGAAGTGTTTTCCACAACACTTGAGTAATTCTAGATGCTTTTGTATAAAAGACTCATCTTCCCAATTGGAATCTTCAACAGGTAGTTTCCTCCACTTAATGAGATACTTTGAAATGGATCTATTCCTCAGCTGGCGAATTCTTGTGTCAGTGATAGCTTCAGGCTCCAATATGATTTTTCCTTCCTCATCAAGTTCTGGCAATAAAGTTTGAAGTGGGATCTTGTCACCTATAAACATCTTTAAGCATGAAACATATGGAAAACTGGGTGTACTCGTGAAGATGCAAACAACTCCATTTTATATGCCATAGTACCAATCTTTTGCAACACTTTATAAGGGCCATAGTACTTTGGTGATAATTTATTATCCTTCTTGGCTTGCCTGAGGGTCATCTGTTTGTATGGTTGTAGTCTTAAAAACACCCAATCCCCTACTTCAAAACTTCTTTCACTACGATGTTGATCTTCTTGTTGTTTCATGCGATTCAGTGCCATGGTTAGGTTGTCCTTTAATATTTGGAGAACTTGTTGTTGATGCTTGATGTGATCTTCCATTGCTTGAAATTTAGATTTTATTTTAGAGAAGAAGTGATTGAAGGAGGTTGGTATCCATAGAGTTCCATAAATGGTGTCATTTTTGCTACAATATGAAAGGAAGTGTTATACCACCATTCTGCCAAGGGCAACCATTTGAACCATTGTGTTTGTTTATCAGAGACAAAGTAATGAAGGTAGCCTTCTAGACATTTTTTCACTATCTCGGTTTGTCCATCAGATTGAGGATGATAGGATGAGCTATGAGCCAATTGAGTACCCAAACAAGAAAATAATTATATCCAAAAATGTCCAGTGAAGATGGGATCTCTGTCACTTACAATAATCTTTGGGCTTCCAAGTAGCTTTTGAAATGTCTCCATGAATGCAGTGGAAACTGTACTGGATTTGAAGGGATGAGAGAGTGCACAAAAGTGTGCATACTTGGTCAGTATATCAACAATCACCATGATGACACTCCTTCCTTCATACTTTGGTAACCCTGTGATGAAATCCATGGAAACCTCCTCCCAATGCTAACTTGGGATGGCTAATGGTTGTAAAAGACCTGGGGTCTTAATTATTTCCACCTTATTTTGTTGGCAAACCAAACATTCTTCCACAAACCTTTGAACATCTGTTTTAAGTCCATCCCCAAAAAAATTCTTCTCGACCCTATGATAGTTTTTCAAAAATCCCAAGTTCCATCCTAATAGATAGGTGTGCAATTCCAATAGTACCTTTTGTTTGAGTTGGGAGTTCTTACATAAATATAAGCCATCTTTGTACCACCGTGAATAATTTTTCCATGTAAATTTATTTGATGCACTGGAATCCTGCTGCACCCTTTGAATGAGAGTCCACACATTTTCATCATTCTTCCATTCATCCCTTGCTTCTATTATCCAATCGGGTTGGATGATCGAGATAACACAGAGAAAGGACTCAACATCTTCATCCTTTCTTGAGAGTGCATATGCCACACCATTTTGCTTCCCTTTTTTATAGATGATTTCAAAATCATAACCCAATATCTTGGTCACCCATTTTTGTTGTTATTCTAAAGATAGTCTTTGTTCCAAGAAGTATTTAAGACTATCATGATATGTTTTGACCTTGAAGTGCCTACCTATTGGGTAAGAGCTCCATTTCTTCAATGCATGTAGTATTTCCATCATTTCCTTCTCCAAAATGGGTTTGTGTAAGTCCTTTCCCTTGAGTGACCGAATTTAAAAAGAAAGGGACCTTCCTTCTTTCATTAGAACATCACCAATGCCATTTCCTGAGGCATCAAATTCCACAATAAAGTTTTTGTGAGGTTTGGTGTGGTCAAGGAAAGAGCTTTGCACATATCCTATTTAAGTTGTTAGAAAGCTTGAGTCACATCTGTAGTCCATGAAAATGCATCCTTATTAGTTAATGTTGTTAAAGGTGCTGCTATTCTTCCATAGTTCCGAAAAAACTTGCGATAGTAACATGTCAAACCCAAAAATCCTCTAAGATTCTTCAATGTTTTGGGAATCGGCTAGTCCATCATGGCCTTGTTATTGTTAGCTACCTTGACATCTTCATGAGATACAATATGACCCAAATACTGTCTCCTTCACCCCAAAGAAACATTTGGATGGTTTGACATATAGTTGTTGCTCCTTTAGTAGTTGTATCACCTTGTCAACATCTTGCACATGATCCTCCCAAGACTTTCTATAGATTAGTATATTATCAAAAAATACTAACACAATTTTTCAAAGGAAGGGCTTGAAAATGGAATTCATCAACTCTTGGAATGTGGAAGGTGCATTTTTAAGGCCAAAAGGCATGACCACAAATTCATAATGGCCTTCATGAGTTCAAAATGTTGTTTTTGGGATATCTGCTTCCTTCATTCTAATCTGATGATACCTTGGATGAATATCCAACTTTGTGAAATAGATTGCTCCATGTAGTTCATCTAACAATTCATCAATGACAGGAATGGGAAACTTATCTTTAATAGTGATCTTGTTGATCTCTATATAATCTGGACACATATGCCATGAGCCATATTTCTTGAGTACCATTACCACTAGTGTAGATTCAGAACTTTGTCTATGTCTAATAATGCCAACCTATAGAATTTCATCAACCATATGCTCAATTTCACTCTTTTGGGCATACGAGCATCTGTAAGGCCTGATGTTAGGAGGAAAACTCCCAAGAATTAGGTGAATAGCATGATCATGATTTCAAGTGGGTGGAAGACCTTTGGGAATATCTTCAAATACTTTGGAATTCTTATCAATGATCCCTTGGGGATCTAGGGGAACATATAGCTTATATGTGTGAAAATCTAGTGAGAATAGTTGTGCAATTACATCATAATGCCCCTTTTTCAATAATTTTTTCATGCCATTAGAGCTTATCACCTTATCGGGTTTCCCTGTGATACCCCTTAACTCAATTTCTTTTCCTTCCAATGAAAATTTCATGAAAATTTCTTGAAAATTAAAAGCCACCGTTCCTAATGATTGTAAGCATTGGATTCCTAGTACGCCATCAACACCACCCATGGGTATAGAAATCATTGGACTATTCATTACATATCCCCCCATAGTAAGATTGATCTTATTGGATTTTCCTGAGCAGTTGATAGTTCCTCCATCTGCAATCATTACTATAAACTATGACGATGGATATACAAAGCAATTGAGAGCTTCGACTAATTTATAGTGAATGAAATTATGAGTACTACCATAATCAATTAGGACTATTACCTTTTTCTTTTTGATATATCCTTCGGTCTTGAGGGTTTGAGGAGTTCTAATTCTAGTCAATGCATTACATGATATCATGGGATTCAACTCTTCAAAATAAATCGCTTCTACATTTTCATCTTGAGATGGTTCTTGTTCTTGTTCTTGTTCTTCTTCCTCTTCACAATATATGTAGAATACTTTATTCTCACCACACTTATGTCCTTTATTGTACTTGCTGTCGCAATTCAAGCATAAACCTTTTGATTTTATTTCCTCTAATTGTTGAGGTGTCAACCTTGTAGGTTGAGGTGTTTTAGAAGAAGGAACATTGTTCTCTCGATAGATGTTAGGAGTAGTCCTAAATGAATTCTCCAATGATTTGGGTTCCCAAAGGAGAACCTCATGTTGAATGTTATCCTTTAAAGTTCATATGAATACATCAATCATGTGCTCATATGGAATATCCATTACCTTTATATTCAATATTTGGAAGTTCTCAATGTGCTCTACAACTGAACCCTTTTGCTTGAGATTTATCAATTGGATAAATAAGGTATTGCTCCTTGTATCCTCATAGTGTGCTATCATTTCTTGTATGAAAATTTTCCAAGTGATGAGTGATTTGCGAGAACAAAACCATCGATACCACACAAATTGATTGGGTTCTAAATATAAAGAAGCAATTTGTACCTTTTGTGTATGTGGCACATCATGTAGATCACATAATTTCTCCATCTGAAGTATCCATGTGATTGGATCCTTGTCATCAAACTTCCTCATATCGATCTTACGAAAGTGGTTGGTCTTCAACCCAAATTTGGAGTTTCTCCATTCTTGATTCATATTCCTTGTGTCCTCATCATTAATTTCATGGGATACATTTTCACTTTCAGGTGTCCTCTCTATTATAAAACTTTTCAATCCTTCCATGATCTCCCTTTTTAAACCCTCCATATTAGTATCCATTATTGCCTCCAACTTAACTTCAGTTGAATCCATCATCCCTTGTAGTTCATATTTTTTTATTGTCTTCTTTTGTAAATCATTTATGTCTTTGCACATTTCTTCACCTTCATCAAGAGTCCAAGTAGGTCTTTCTAGAGGCTTAATTGGTGTATAAGTTCCCCTTTTTGGTGGCATGTTGGCCAAGTATCACTTTTAAACCTTGATTTTGAGGTGGTTCTGTTAGACGATATTTATTCTACTGTATCTTCAAAATTTTGGCTCTTATGGGTCTGGAAATTTATTTTTGTATCTCTCTGATATGCCTTCTCTACAATTCTAGAAGTCTGATCAAAATTGGACATGCAAAGTGGAAGTTATGGTAACTTCCCCACACCTTGCTGATTTTTGTCCCTTCCAAGAGAGCGTAATTGTAAAGCATGTCAAGATCAGAATATATGATATTTGATTCTAAAACTTGTACTAGATATACTAAATACTGTCCACTATCCAATGCAACCGTTCTCACTTAATTTGGATACTCACTGAAGAATATATCTCTGTTTTACCTGGAAGACCTGTTTGAGACTAGTTAATATGACTAGTGAGATACCGTATCTTGCACAGGGTGTATCTATAAAAGTAGGATGACCCAGAAGCTGAACTTTTTATCAAATATACCTTAATAATTTATATGAATATCCTATAGATTTTAGGGTCTAAAATGTAACAAATTTTTTTTTATAGTGAAAATTCCGAGATGACTAAATTCAGGATGATTTTAGAACTCTATCTTACACAGGCTATATCTCAGAAATTATAAGGCCTCAGAAGCTGAAATTTTTACTCCACATACCTTGATCCATCTACTAAATATCCTCCAATGTTTTCCTTTTGAAACTCTGTAGAAAACAAGTTATAGTGAAAATTCCAAGGTGTCTTAGGTGTAGTAGCGAAACCCTAAGACCTTGATCTCTGATACCAAATGTTAGGAACCAAATATCAAGATAGTATAGAAAAACATCAAAATAAGTACTCAACGCCTTGAAAAAGAGATGATTTCAGATGATAAGCCTCTTCGAGGGGGAAACATCCTTATACACCACATAAATTTCCAAATACAAGATGATTCCAAATGAAAAGGTATCCTTGGAATATATAGGAAACTAGGAGGTACAATTACAACTAATGGACCCAAGACGACATAAATAAAATAAAATTACTAATGTAATATTCCCTAATTAAGGGGTAATGTGCCACTATTTAGGGCTTAACAATGATTCCTTTTACCTCCTTTCTTTTTCGTTGGTCTCTGAATGAGGGAACAATTCCTAGCAACGTGTCCCATTTTCTGACAACAGAAACATCTGATATTTAGGTTATTTCTTTGGCCCTTATGAATCTTCTTGAGTGAGGAGGGTTCTTTCTTTCTATTTCCTTTCTTGGTGTGGGAGGATATGGATTGATCATCATTTGTCATCTTCTCTTCTCTTTCTTCCGTCCTTGCTTCTTCTTGGTTGCAATCTTCCCATAGCCTACTGAACTTGGGTAGCTTCCTTCTTGAGCATATCTTTTGAATAAATGCATCCCATGACCTTGGGAGGCCATTCAAGGTGGTCATCACCATTTATTATCCATTCACTATATCACCAATGGATTCTATCTTCTCCTTGATCTGGTTCACTCTTGAAAAGTAAGAGTGGATGGTTTTTGAATTCTGCATCCTCACGTTCTTTAATCGAGTTCTCAAGGTCATTCTTCAGTTGATAATGTTTCCTTCAAATAGTTAGTTTAAGGCACCCATCATTTATTTTCAATTGGATAATGAATATATGTGATGAATAATATGGTTCTTAATGGAGTCTGTAATAATCCTCTTTGATTTGATCATATCCTTCTTGTGATTTTCTTTAGCCTCATCTCCCTCTGGTTCTAAAACCTATTATTTAGAGAAATTCTCTAGATCATGTTCTTCTAGGAGGACGCATACTCTGTACCTCTAGGCTCTAAAGTTGTCATCTCCTTCCAGCTTCTCATCAATCTTGGTTCCAGTAGTCTCCTTCCCCTAAATCACAAATTCTGGATTCTGAAGATCCGATCCAGGGAAAAGCTGTACTCCACTAGGGTGCACTTGTTGGTGGTCTTTTCTTGTCCAAAAACCACTCCTATCAATAAAAATGACTCCTTTTGTATTATATATATGCTAACTATATTTTATTCAGGCTTGCTCTGATACCATGTTATAATTTTAGAAGTTACATATATCTTCTTTAACATTCATTAACAATTGCATGTAATATGATCATTGAAAGATAAACAATCACATAACACAAGATATATCCAGGGAAACCCTCGTGGGGGAGAAAAACCAACAACCAATTCTTCAGTATAGATTCCTTCAAATAGTACAATGTCACATTATAGCTCTCCACAAATAGACCAAGACCAAGATACCAAAGACCAAGAAACGAAGACCTCCTGCACTAGACCTTCGTTTCTATGCTCCAAATACACAAGAGAAGGTGAGTTGTGTGTATACAAATGAGAGTAAATCGACCTCTGTTTATACACATAACTTGATTCCCGAAAATTTGCATCCCTATGAGGGAATTCTTTGACTTTTACAATAAGGATAACAATAAAATAATAAATTCTTTTGAGCATATTTATACAATAATATTACAATAACCTTCTCAAGGTTTGACCAATACAAATAAAAAATAATATCTTCCATAGTTACATCAAAATATCAACACTCTTAGCCCTTGTGGCTAACTAAACTAACCAAGATTTCTTATGCTTACTCTGTAAGTGAAATATTTCAATAATATTATAGTATATGTAATTATGGCTAGCTCCATAATTATGGGATTGATACTATGATTTCTTGTTGTCCAAGGTTTCATAAATCCTTGGCATGCTTCCTCCCATGTGTTCAAATATTTCAAACTCTTGAATGTTGTGTACAATCCTTATCCTTTCACCTTTGTGAGGTCACTCCATATACAAGTGATTCCCCTCACATCCCCAACATTGTATAGGCTGCTTCCTTGGCCTTTTCCCAAAAGATTTTGTTGTCTTGTGCTCATTTTGGGATGACTATACTTGCTGATTTTCTTGGGATTTGTTCTTGAAAAAAGGTGTTTCAAAACATTTTGTCCTCTGATCCCTCTTTCCTTTCATCTTGTCATTCCGAGTCTTTTGGAAGACTAGCCTCCCTCTTATTTTCTCATAGATATTCTTTACTCTCCTTATGGTATCCAGAGTATTTATTGGCTTGATTTTATATCATGTTCAAGCTATGAAGTATATCTTCCTGAGATTTGATAATATTTTAATTATCATCCCTATAACTCTGCACTTATCTTTGCAAGATCCTCATAGTTACATCCTCCTGCATGTCTCTTCTTCCATTGGACTCAATATTTGCATTTCCCATGCTGACATGCAGACATATGAATTCCTCCTCATGTATGTAGGACCCCTGGGCATCTTCCATTTCTTTGGTTCTCATATAGAAATCAAGCTACTTTTCTTAACCTCTAATTCTACAAAAAATGTGCATGGAAATAATTTTTTGTTAGACAAAAATATATACACACAATTTTTGGAAAATAATGCATAAAGTTTTCTGCCCATTAGTGCCACCAATCATATTCTTTTGATTTGACTTCAAAATTCACTGTTCAAATTAATTTTCTAGGTTAATAGATGGATTCTCCTCCTTATACCTTTCCATTGAGTATTCATTTTCCAAATTCCTAGTTCTGAGCAGAAAGTTATGGTCTTCAGAAGCTTTGACCATTTTCCCCTTTTTCAACTACCACGATCATCATGGGTTCCAATACTGCACATTGGTTACTTGGTTGGACTGAATTCATTGGAAAGTGAAATTACCCCCTTGGGGATTTTCGAACGAACCCTTTTCCGAAGCCACCCTTCTGAGAAACTAATGACTAAAATCACTCACATTTGATGGTCCATATCTTCGTGGACATCAGAATTGCTTGACCTTTACCTAGGTTAGTATGACTTCTTCGAGACATGAAACACACCCAAATCTTCCGAATGAGCTCTTCCAAAAAAACTTCCCATAGATCCAACAAATAGGAAATAATCTATCCAATTGGACAACTATTTTTTTCTTCGAGATTCTACCATAGGGATCCTCCCTTCGGACTAAATCACATGCTTGATTATAAATTTCTTCCAAAACCTTATTTCTGAAGGCTTGTCAAGAACCCCCTTTTTGGGCCTCTACGATTGAATCTCGATCTTGGATTCTTCAGGTTGAATTAATATGGGTTTTCAATCCACAAAACTTCACAGTCACCATAAAATGAATAGGATTTCAACTTCCAAATCCAAATTCGACTCTACAACTTGCATATCGATGACATGAATTTCTTCTTCGACTACTCTAAATCCAAAATAAATCTAAATTTGCCAACAAATTTGGGGATTTCACTCTAGTTCAACATTTTTCCCAAATTCATCACAATACAAAATATGTAACCATGAAATTTCTTAATTCTTGCTGGCTCTTGGCCCATACAAGATCAATGTTGAACCTTGAGCTTTGATTCTATTATGTAACATCCTCCATCTTAACCAAGGAACATTACTAGGTGGAAAAACACATAAAATCAAAAACTTGTTCTCCTAATTAGTTCCTGTATTTTACCAGCTACAATTTATACACATAATTAACTAGATTATGATACCCATAATTAATTTCAACTACAAGATTCTAAATAAGAATGAATGGAACTATTAAACTCATTCACAACAACAAATAAACCATTCATATACACAAAGATAAGCACAACAATTAAACTCATGGAATAACTCATAAAATATATAAACACTTATCTTTATAAAATGTTTGTGCAACCAGCTGCTTGGGAAGGATGTTCAACCAACCATAGACCTGTTGTTCCAAATCTAAACAACAAGTCACCCTCAAGCTGGGGCTAGGAATCCACCAGAGAATGGTTCTTCTAACAATCCACTCACACCTCATTATCACACAACCCACTGGTATTCTCATACAACTACCTTGAATTTCCTCCATCTCTCTTCCTCTTGACCTTCCCAACCCAATGAATGTACCCCTTCACTACTCTCAGTCCATCAGATGTCCCATTCATTTATCAAGGTCTCTCTGACACATATAACCAAGAATATCTCTACTGAGAACTCAAGAGAATTCATTGCCAGGAAAACTAATCGTAAAAACAACAACAACCAATTGTTGTTACAATGCAACTCACTCAAGGGTTCATTCTTCACGCCTGACAACCTAACTCTTTAGTATTCATCTCCAAAATTCTCTAAAAACACTCCAACTTGCTCCATAATTTTCCTAGCCTTCTTTCCCTAGCTCCAAAGCTCTCCTCTCATGTTTCCTCTTGTTGTTCATATAAAAATTGAATGTTTAAAACTTCTTGTTACTACCCATACACATTTCATCTCTTCTCCCAAGACAATTAATTTATCACTCTACCCAATGTTGATTGTACTTCATCCCCATGCTTCCAATAAATATGGGATGTGACTCTCACACCCACTCTCTTACATGATTTTAATGATTGAGCTATAATACACTAAAAAAAAATAGAAGGTCATCCCCAAAATATAATAATATTAAGAAATACGGGTTTGATTTAATAACCATAAATAATTCCCCCTTTGGACCCTTCTTAGACACTCCCTAGGCATTCCCCTTTTCTTGTTGATTAATAAACCCCCATCTATATCCATATTCCCAACAACTAGTTTCACATTATATTTATTAAATTCGGAAAGTACATTCCACATATTACATTACTTGGCCATAGCCACTTTCATATCTACATTACGCATTAATTAAAATGGGGATTATAGTGGGGATGTTATAGATCTTCTAGTATATATATTTTGAGTATTATTGATATGATACTTTGGATCGCTAGAACTCTCCATTTACTCAACACAAGGAGATGGTTTGGCTAATTTAGGACAAAAATTAATTAATATGACTTCCAAATTGTCAAAAAGGAAGAATATGGAAGTGTTACTACATGTCTTTTATATATCACGTATTGGAGTCTTGATTGCAATTGGAGGTATTAGACCATCAACTTTGGGCAGTCAATCATTAATATAATGGTACAATGTGACATGTCGAGGGTTCTTCTTCAACCCTTTACATTTTGAACAACTACATACTATTGACGTGCCATAAAAGAGATCCAACTCATTGTGTAATACCATTGATCTAGGCTACAGGTTGCTGGAAGATGAAATCTTACAATTGGCAGGATAAAGAATCTGTCCATTTTGATCAAACATTTTCCCGTGGTGTCTTTCTCCTGATAAGAGCCTGTAACATTTTTTTACTGGTGGAATATCTTGTGCATCTGAAATCGATCCAGAATCATGATCCTACAAAATTCAATGAATAATTATTCAAATGCACGTGCATAAATAACATAAATTCAATTAGATAAATGAATTATAAATAAAATATAGACTTACTTCAAATGATGGGGGATAAGTTGATGAACTTGCAATGATATAAAATGATCTAGAATGTGAAGAATTAACCATTTGATTTTATAACCTTTTTTCCTTGCATTTGAGCCAAATCATCAATATACGAATGAATTCTTAAAATAAACCTTGGGAAGAAAAAAACAATCGAAATTCAAATAAAATTTTGAATGACTTTTAAAATTTATTGATGTTTTAATTAGTTACAGATGCACTAGTGCATCCATATATAATAAGGGACTAATGCTCTAAATTATGAATGCTTCAAAGTGTTACCTTCATTACTATCTTCACAAAGAAAAATCTCCACAAAATTTCATTGCGGAGGCTTGCATTTCTATATGTCAATAAAATTGACACGAGTGCTCTTGTATGTTGATAGTGTATCGAGGTGCCTAAAATTTTGTAACAGACTAATTGTATAGTGAAAAAACAAACAAAAAGTGTAAATTTATACTTTTTCATTGGTGCTTTTGTACGTACAAAGTGCACTAGTGCACTTTATAGCGCACCACTTCTCTTTAAAGTGCATAGGTGTGCTAAAATGTACAGTGCATTGAAAATGTATGTTACAAAAAACAACGCTAGGGTTTATCATCAATGCACCAAAATATGAAGTGAAAAACAAGTGGGAATTTCATTTTTTGAAATGTATGCATTTATAAATGAAAACACTATTCATTGTTTCATTCTTTTGGAAAAATCAAGAGGGGATATTTGTGTAAGAGAGATTTACAAGATAAGACTTTGGAGTGGGTTGATTTTTTGAAGAGCCAAATTGGGAAGGGATCACTGTAGACCACACACAAATCTACATAGGATAAATTTCAGGTATGTGATTTCATTCTATTAATTATCTCAATCTTTCCCTATTTGATTCAAAATATTTTAAATGCATTTTAAAAAAATAACAAGGGTTTCATACTTATATTTAGTATTGGAAGCCCTAACTTTCTTGTTATTTTTCTTGGTTCCCCTCTCTATATTTCACAAGGGATTTTTTTTTAAGATATAAATTTTTATAGGTTTTTTTTACTAGTATATGGGGCGTTTAGTATGTGTTGCAATGGTACAACTCATTACATTGGATCCAAACCATGGCACTGTTAGTTTTTTTTTTTCAAAAAACTTTTGCACCATAATACAAGAACACTGATTAGTTTAAAATATAAATACTAATTATTTTAGTATTATATGCTTACAGATTAGGTGGTGCAAAATAATCATTTATCATTTATGTTTGACACATATTTCTACATACATTCAAGCACATATGTTTATTACATAAAATTCATAAAACTCATACATAGCTAGATGTTCAAGTTGCATGATCATTTATTTATTTTTAACTTGAGCTATCTCAAAGGCTATAAATACCAAAAAAACTTTTGCACCACAATACAACAACACTGATTAGTTTAAAATATAAATACTAATTATTTTAGTATTATATGCTTACAGATTAGGTGGTGCACAATAATCATTTATCATTTATATTTGACACATATTTCTACATACACTCAAGCACATATGTTTATTACATAAAATTCATAAAACTCATACATAGCTAGATGTTCAAGTTGCGTGATCATTTATTTATTGTTAACTTGAGATATCTCAAAGGATATAAATACCAAATTTTACATCTAATAATTACATGGATGATTTTCAAATGAGAGGCACGAACCTACTTGTATTGTTATTCAAAATTTATGTATGAAAATAACAAAATGGAAAAGAACAAGTTTTGTGAGATGAAAACAAAGAACCTTGAATATTTGTAATTGAGAATTGGGTTCTCTAAAATGTGAGTGTATTTGATTTCACATTACAGGATGTTTCCAAATACAAGATGATTCCAAATGAAAAGGTGTCCTTGGTATATATAGGAGACTAGGAGGTACAATTACAACTAATGGACCCAAGCTGACATAAATAAAATAACATTAATAATGTAATATTCCCTAATTAAGGGGCAATGTGCCATTATTTAGGTCTTAATAATGATTCCTTTTACCTCCTTTATATTTCGTTGGTCTCCGGATGAGGGAACAATTCCTAGCAATGTGTCCCATTTTTTGATAACATAAACATCCGATATTTGGGTTATTTCTTTGGCCCTTATGAAACTTCTTAAGTGAGGAGGGTTATTTATTTATCTTTCTTTTCTTGGTGTGGGTGGCTAGGGATTGATCATCATCTGTCATCTTCTCTTCTCTTTCTTTCATCCTTGCTTCTTCTTGGTTGCAATCTTCCCATATCCTACTGAACTTGGGTAGCTTCCTTCTTGAGCATATCCCATGAATAAATGCATCTCATGACCTTGGGAGGCCATTAAAGTTGGTCATCACCATTTATTTTCCATTCATTGTATCACCAATGGATTCTATCTGCTCCTTGATCTGGTTCACTCTTGAAAAGTAAGAGTGGATGGTTTCTAAATTTTGCATCCTCATGTTCTTTAATCGAGTTCTCAAGGTCATTCTTTGGTTGATAATGTTTCCTTCAAATAGTCAGGTTAAGGCATCCATCATTTATTTTGGAGTGTATAATGAATATATGTGATGAATAATATGGTCCTTAATGGAGTCTACAATAATCCTCTTTGATTTGATCATATCCTTCTTTTGATTTACTTTAGCCTCATCTCCCTCCGGTTCTGAAACCTATTCTTTAGTGAACTTCTATATATCATGTTCTTATAGGAGGAGGGGTACTCTGTACCTCTAGGCTATGAATTTTTCATGTCCCTCCAGCTTCTCATCAATCTTGGTTCCGATAGTCTCCTTCCCCTAAATAAAAAAATCTAGATTCTGAAGATCCGATCCAGGGAAAAGCCACACTCCACTAGGGCACGCTTGCTAGTGGTATTGTCTTATCCGAAAACCACTCCTATCAAGAAAAATGACTCCTTTTGTCTTCTATATATGATAACTATATTTTATTCAGGCTTTCTCTGATACCATGTTATAATTTTAGAAGTTACAATTATCTTCTTCAACATTAATTAACAATTGGATGTAATAGGATCACTGAAAGATAAACAATCACATAACACAAGATATATCCTAGGAAACCCTTGTGGGGGAGAAAAAGAAACAACCAATTCTTCAGTATACATTCCTTCAACCAGTACAATGTCACGTTATAGCTCTCCACAAATAGACCAAGACCAAGATACCAAAGACCAAGAAACCAAGACCTCCTGCGCTAGACCTTCTTTGCTATGCTCCAAATACACAAGAGAAGCCAAGTTGTGTGTGTATAAAAATGAGAGGAACTTGACCTCTATTTATACACATAACTTGACTCCTGAAAAGATGCAACCCTATGAGGGGATGTTTTTACTTTTACAATAAGGATAACAATAAAATAATAAATTATTTTGAGTAGATTTATACAATAATATTACAATAACCTTATCGAGTTTTGACCAATACAAATACAAAATAATATCTTCCATATTTACATCAAAATATCAACACTCTTGGCCCTTGTGGCTAACTAAACTAACCAAGATTTCTTATGTTTACTCTGTAAGTGAAATATTTCAATAATATTATAGTATATGTAATTATGGCTAGCTCCATAATTATGGGATTGATACTATGATTTATTGTTGTCCAAGGTTGCATAAATCCTCGGCATGCTTCTTCCCATGTATTCAACTATTTCAACCTCTTGAATGTTGTGGAAAATCCTTATCCTTTCAACTTTGTGAGGTCACTCCATATACAAGTGATTCCCTTCACATTCCCAACATTTTATAGGTTGCTTCCTTGGCCTTTTCCCTAAATAATTTGTTGTCTTTTGATAATTTTGGGATGACTGTACTTGCTTATTTTCTTGGGATTTTTTCTTGAAAAAGGGTGTCTAAAAACCGTTTTTCCTTTGATACCTCTTTCCTTTCATCTTGTCATTCCAAGTCTTTTGGAATATTGGCCTCCATATTCTTTTCTCATAGATATTCTTTACTCTCCTTATGGTATCCAGAGTCTTTATTGGCTTGATTTTATATCATGTTCAAGCTATGAAGTATATCTTCTTGAGATTTCATAATATTTTCATTATCATCCCTATAACTCTTCACTTATATTTGCAAGATCCTCATAGTTACATGCTCATGCATGTCTCACATATGAATTCCTCCTCATGACTGTAGGACCCATAGGAATCTTCCATTTCTCTGGTTCTCATATAGAAGCCAAACTACTTTTATTAACCTCTAATTCTACAAAAAATGTGCATGCAAATATATTTTTGTTAGAAAAAAATATATACACACAATGTTTGGAAAAGAATGCATAATTTTTTCTGTCCATTAGTTCCACCAATCATATCCTTTTGAATTGACTTCAAAATTCACTTCTCAAATTAATTTTCTAGGTTAATAGATGGATTCTCCTCCTTAGACCTTTCGATTGAGTATTCATTTTCCAAATTCCGAGTTCCGAGAAAAAAATTATGGTCTTTAGAAGCTTTAACCATTTTCCCCCTTTTCAACCCTGCATACTACATGTGTACTCTTTCTGTCCTAACACATTTTTAGATACCCATAACTCAAATATGTCTCAATGGATGACTTCTAAAATACATTATATTTCCATAAAATTCTCCTAGGCCCCAAATTGACTCACGAGCTAGGAGTTATGCCCTCTAGAAGAAATCTAGCACTGAATTTTACCCTTGATTGTTTAGGCTGTAACTTCTTCATACAAGCTCTGTTTGCACTAAAAATACTCATTGGAAATCTCTCCTCAAGCTCTTTAATTTTAGAATTAGAAACTATGTGTACTGTAAGTACACATAATGTTCTGCAAGTACACATAGTGTTTTGCAAGTACACACAATTTCATGAAAATTTATTTTTCTAAAAATGTTGTTTCAGCCCTCAAAAATGCCCTACAAGATGAAGACCTTCAAAAACTAGAATTTTCATGGAAAAAATTACTAATTTTAGTACTGTAATGGTATATAGATCCAAACCGTGGATCTCAAAATTGGGATTAATCCCAAGCATTGATCTTATTGACCTTTCCAAGCTGTGGCTAGACCTCTGTAAGTCCGTCAGAACTATTCTTTGGAACCTTCTCATCAGAAAGATTCAATTGATGGTTATGAAAAATTCCTGAAATCCATAGTCTGAAACAATGTTAGACTCTTCCCATTAGAAAACCTCCATCAGAAACGAGTTTTCCTTGCTTGTCAACCTTTATGAAATTTGAACTCTGATAGTCTATTGATCATTCTTTGTTGGATTCACCCATCAGAAACACTCTTCCCAAATGAACCTTGTGACAACCTCCTTCCAAAGACTTATTGGGAACCATCGTTTTTAAACCATTGGAAACACTCCTTTCCAAAACTATCTGAAACCATCCTTCCAAAGACCTTCACCCGACTACTACATGGAACTATTTAATTCCCCAACCCTTGTTGACATGTCCTCTGACATGGCACGTTGATGTGGCAACTAAATTGGCATTCTCTTTCACCCTTGACCCCTCCAAGACAACATGCTTGTCTAATAGATCGAATGGTCAACAATCATGTCGATCAAATACCATGATCATTATGCATTCCAATACTGCACATTGGTTACTTGGTTGGACTCAACTCATTGGAAAGTGAAATTACCCCCTTGGGGATTTATGAACGAACCCTTTTCCAAAGCCACCCTTCTGAGAAACTAACGACTGAGATCACTCATGTTTGATGGTCCATATCTTCGTGGACATCAAAATTGATCGACCTTTACCTAGGTCAGTATGACTTTTTCGAGACATGAAGCACACCCAAAGCTTACGAATGAGCTCTTCCAAAAACACTTCCCATAGATCCAACCACTAGGAAATAATCTATCCAATCAAACAACTCTTGTTTTCTTCAGGATTCTACCGTAGGTATCCTCCCTTCAGAAATAACCGCATGATTGATTATAAATTTATTCCAAAACCTTCTTTTTGAAGGCCTATCGAGAACCCCCTTTTAGGGCCTCTGCGATTGAATATCGATCTTGGATTCTTCAAGTTGAATTAATATGGGTTGTCAATCCACAAAACTTCACAGTCGCCAGAAAACAAATAGTAATTCAGCTTCCAAATCCAAATTCGACTCTGCAAATTGCATATCGATGACATGAATTTCTTCTTCGACTACTTTAAAGCCAAAATAAATCTAAATCTGCCAACAAATTTGGGGATTTCACTCTAGTTCAACATTTTTCCCAAATTCATCATAATACAAAATCTGTAACCATGAATTTTCTTAATTCTTGCTGGCTCTGGGCCCATACAAGCTTAGTGTTGAACCTTAAGCTTTGATTCCATTATGTAACATCCTCCATCTTAACCAAGGAACATTACTAGGTGGAAAAACACATAAAATAAAAAATTTCTTCTCCTAATTAATTCCTATATCTTACGAGCTACAATTTATACACATAATTAACTAGATTATGATACCCATAATTAATTGCAACTACAAGATTCTAAATGATCATGGATGCAACTTATAAACTCATTCACAACAACAAATACACCATTCATATACACAAATATAAGCACAACAATTAAATTCATGGAATAACTCAGAAAATATATAAACACTTATCTTTATAAAATGTTTGTGCAACCAACTGCTTGGGAAGGATGTACCACCCAACCATAGACCTATTTTTCCAAATATAAACAACAAGTCACCCTCGATCCGGGGCTAGGAATCCATAAGAGAAGGGTGCTTCTAACAATCCACTCACCTCAATATCACACAACCCATTGGTATTCTCATAAAACTACCTTGAATTTCCTCCAGATATCTTCCTCTTGACCTTCCCAAGCCAAGGAATGTACCCCTTCACTACTCTCAGTCCATCATATGTCCCATTCATTTATCAAGGTCTCTTTGATGCATATAACCAAGAATATCTCTACTGAGAACTCAAGAGAACTCACTGCTAGGAAAAACAACAACAACCAATTGTTCTTACAGTGCAACTCACTCAAGGGTTCACTCTTCACGCCTGGCAACCTGTATCTTTAGTCTTCAGCTTCAAAATGCTCTAAACACACTCCAACATGCTCTAAAATTTTCCTAGCCTTCTTGCTCTAGATCCAAAACTCTTCTCTCATGTTTTCTCTTGTTGTTCATGTAAAAATTGAATGTGTAAAACTTCTTGTTACTACCCATACAAATTTCCTCTCTTCTCCCAAGATAGTTGATTTTTCACTCTGCTCAATGTTGATTGTACTTCATCCCCATGCTTCCAATAAATATGGGATGTGACTCTCACACCCACTCTCTTACATTATTTTAATGACTGGGTTATAATACACTTAAAAAAAAATAGAAGGTCATCCCCAAAATATAATAATATTAAGAAAGATGAGTTTGATTTAATACCCATAAATAATTCCCCCCTTCCTTCT
>JASDQU011378422.1:0-12621 GCA_032191745.1 Picea mariana | reverse complement strand
CACATTGAATTCCGGACCCCCCCCTTCGTTCTACCTTTAATGGAGGGGGGGGGGGGTCCGGAATAGGTATTAAAGAGCACACAGATCTGGACGGTTTAGAACACAGCGCATGAATCAATGGATCATGATGGATTCCGAACCCCCCTGGGCGCTCTGCCTTTAACCAAAGGGGGGGGTCCGTAATAGATATTTTCCTTTCGGCGGGCCCGTGGTCTTACGTGGCGTCGGATTATTGGTTTTCAAGTCCCATCCTTCACATGTGCTCTGACGGCCCATCACTCATGAACATCACCCTCCGCTAAGTCCACTTGTCCCACTTGCTCCCGGATCTGAGTCCCATCCCATAACTACTGTCAGTCCCCGCTGTCAGGCCTTACCCTTTCCATTCATGACCAGCCCCCTTCGCCGACTTTTACCTCCAATCACCTGCCTCCACATCACTCCTCCGTATGCCTTGGCCACCCTCATATGCCACTTCATCCCTAGTGGCGCGTTGTCCATTAATAACGGGATAACATACCCGTTGTCACGATGACCATTTTTCCGCGTCCAACCGACCCATTTTTGAATAAAACAACCGTTTCCCTCTATATTCGTTTTTCATCCATCGCACCAGAAACCTCCTATTCCTCCATTGCTCCTGCATCGTTTCCACCTACAGTTAGTCGGCCCCACTAACGTATTGTTTTTGCAGGTACAATTGCTGAAATGGCGTCAAAGACAAGACAATCGGGAGAGGAAGACAATCCGTTCGTTCCTCCTCCAGTCGAACTGGATAAAGTTCCCCTGGTCGATAAAGATCGCCTGATAGTTGATACTATATGCAGTTTCGACTTTGCTGATTTGCAGGCATAGCTCTGGGAGGTCTTCCTGGATCAAAGCGACGAAATTTGACTCTGGGAGTCTAATTTTCCAGTGTATCTCTTCCCCCAGATTCATAATTTCCCCGAGTTTGCCCTCCAATGCCAGGCCCACTACGTCCCCGACCAGAGAGCAATCCTTTCTTCATCCGGAGACATTCTTTTCTTCATCACCCCTAAAGATATCGATCAGATGTTACAAATTACCCGAGCGGAATCTGCATCCCCCTTTAATCTAGAAATCCTCACCGAGCTATACCAGAAAATGACTTTCCCATAGAGAGCTCATATTTTCGAGCTTTTTCTTCCTACTTCCGCTCCACTCCCGTCCACCAATCTCAGGTATCATTCTTCCATTTTTTCCACCAGAGGAAATCAAATTATTTCCTCTGTGTGTGCCCTACTTGGATACTATTCTGATCAGTGGGTAGATGAGCCCATCCTGGGTTTTCTGTCCATCTTTTCAAACAACGAACAACCAACCATGCAGTTCGACTACAACACCTTCCTGGCCAATAATATCCATGAGAAGTTCGTCAATTTCGCCACAGAAGGCATGTTTAGGTACTCATCCATTCTGGCTTACATGTTCGTCTACTTCCAAGCCGACAGGTTCGAGTTCTCCATGTAGAAGATGGACGCCGATGGAAAGCCCCAGCCAGTCACAGTGTGGACTTCTCTCCTGAAATATAATTCTGTCGAATATGATTTCTCAGCATTCATCGACCAATTTTACCACCTTGTGATTAGTATGTTGCGTGGCATGCCTGAGCCACGAATAAATGACGAAGTCCGGAGAATCCTGCATCTCTCAGACAACGTTCAGACAGGAGACTGGTATTTATGCCAGAATCACACAGAAATCAGAGTCTTTGGATGTGAGTTGGCGCCTTATTAACTGCCGCGCTATGTATTGTTAAGGGTTTTTGCATTAGAGTATATAAGGCAGATTATGAATTCTGATGATATTCACTTTGTTTCCCTTAAGAAAAAGAAACAATTGAGAATCAAGGGACAAATTGGCCCTTTCATCTGCAATAACCGAGGTGCAGGGAAGAAGCATATCGAATTTTGAAAGAGATGAAATTCTCTACGAGTTTCGTCTAGCACTATGATCCGCACAGGATCATTTCAGATATGAGGGTGAAAAACAAAAATGCCCCATATGCTCACGAGCCCAAGCCAGAGATAGAGAAATTTGTGAATCAGACAGTGTGGCTGCCTGACACTTTGCTGGACTTGGAACAGCAGGTGCCTTCGACAAGTACACTACCCACTGCCACACCTTAGGTCCTCAAGGAGAAAAGACCCCGACAGGAGTCATCCCCTCCTGTAACAGAGGTGTGATCAGAGAAATTCCAAATTCACTCCAAGAAGTCGAAGACAGTCTCAACACTCGACACAACAGTAGAAGCTACCACAGTGACTAGCACAGTGACCACTGGGGCCAAGAAATTCAATTTACCATTCGTCTCTAGTCAGCTTAAGGAAGTAGCAGTAAAATCCATAGATTCTCCCTTGGATACTCCGCCAAGCAAGACTGGGCCCAAATTGGGCATTTTTGAAAAATATGACTTGATCAAGAAGAAGAACCAGACGCTCTCTAGCAGCACTGATGCATAGTTCCAGAAGCAGTCATCCACAGCCCAGCATAGACTTCTTTCGTCATTTGATACAGAAAAGGGTAGGATGCATATAGCGTTCCTCCAAGCACAAGTGCCTGATCCCAAGGTAATATATGATTACAATAGGGCCATGTTTGAGTTTCAAACAAAATATGTGCATCCGGTAGATCAGATGGATTTGCATAAGAAAACCGGGGAAATGATTTTCCACATTTTGGCCCATGCTTCAACCTCTGCATCAAAGTATCGGATAGCTTTGAACAATGCCCAGACCCAACTTAAGTTGGAAAAATTATCTTCTTTTTCAAAAGACAACAGGATAAAGACGTTAGAGGAGCTGGTCCTCAAGATCGGTTACGACTCGGCGAACGTCAAGGCCACCGAAGAAATTATTAAAAAGAAGAATGATGACATAGCATCATTGAGAAAATAGCTAAAGCTTCCTCCCATAGAGGACCCACAGACCAAGGAAATAGCTGAAAAGGAAGGGGAAAAGGATGAGATGATGAAATTACTCCTGGAACAGAATGCTCAATTAAAGGAGATGGAGGCAGAGATGGAGAGACTGCTCAAGGAGAAAGAGCAGGCAAAGCCAATGGAAGGCATTCCACTGAGTGCTATCCCAATTGTGGGATTGAGCACAACGACAGTGACGGTCATTCCATCTACAACAACAGTACCCCTACCAGAGGGAGCAACAGACCTGGTCAAGTCTATGGAGAGAATGAACCTGCAAGAATCAGAGATCAACAGGCTTAAGAAAGAAGTGGATAACCACCAAGAGCTAAAGACTTCTTTCCAAACAAGTCTGTCCAAAGAGAAACAGGTGAATGAGCAAATCAGGAAGGAGTTACAGCAGCTCCAGAAACAGACAATGGCAGGAAAAACTTTGGCTGAGGTCAAAGAGCTCGTGTGGAATGATATTTCCAAGTCCATAAATGAAATTTGGCCACTGGTTCAAATCATGTTTGAACAAAATGAGTTGCTTGAGAGGAGAAAACAGGCTGTGGAGAAGATCAGAACGGAGCTGGGAGACATGCCATCCCAAGCCAATGAAATCATAAGGTTCCTGAACTCCAAGACCAGGGAGGAACTAGTAGAATTGAATATTGAGGACAGGACAGAAACTATATTGGAGGTGAAATGTGTTCGCACCAAAAGAGGTCTCATGCTTCAGCTTGAGGAAAAGATTCAATCCATGGATCAAGGAGTGCAGAAGTTTTTCAACAAGATAGATGCTCTGCAAAGGAAGGGCCTGCCTGGTATGAAGGTCATAAATGAAAAATTGATGACTCTCCCTGATTATAAGAAAAGGTTGACTGAAGTGTCTAAGGATAGTTCTAAGTTTGCAGGTATACAGGGAAGCATCATAGGAAAAGCATTCATGGATGCCTTGCAGTTGGATATCAGTATCCATCATGAGATTAAGCACATTTTCATCGTCAAGCCCACATTTTCTAAGTACACAGACATGGATGAAGTGTATCGTAGATTGCTTAAGGTCACAGCGCCAGGTCATATCAGATGGGAAGAACTGTGCGATCTACTAGATTAGCAGATGAGATGTCGCATCCAGTCACCTATCCTGTCAGAAGAGGTTGCATAAGCACCTCGCCAACGACCTACCCTAGAACTTCAGCATACAGTTGTAATGAGTCATCAAAACAGTTTTGAGTAGTTAAGTTAGTTAGTCTAAAAATAGCATGCACGTCCTGATCAGTTATGACAGGAACGTTTGTATTTTTGAATTATAAATACTCCATCTTTCGATGTATTGAGGGTTGTTGATTTTCACACCCTATCGCTATCAAGATGTAACATTTTTGAAGGGATCCACCATTAATAAAGAAGGGGCACTTTACAGGATTCTTGCGCATGTTCATTGGTGATGTGATTTTCTTAGTTAAATGTTTTCTTGCTCTGTAATCATCTTGTTTTTCGATAAATAATCTTTATGAATAACGTTATGTTGCAGGATTTATCCTAGATACCCTGTTTACGATTCTAAATATTTAAATGTTTATCTTCTAAATATCTTCAATTAAGAAATTCTTAACTGCTTGTTATTTGAAGTTATTTTCCTCATCTTTTCTTCTGTCCATCACTTTAATTTCTTGAGATCCAGTGAGGGTGTTATCTCGCCCTGTGAAGTTTTTCTTTAACGATTCTGGTAGTATCTCAGATTTGATCAAGTATAGACCCCATAGCCCAATGGATGTGTAAGCTGTCTCAACCAATTTATAAACCCTTTTTGCAACAAAACATACCTGCCCTTCTTATCTAGCCTAATATTTGAGGTTAAAAAAAAAGTTAAATCTTATAGAGAGATCCCTCTCTGAAGCTGGAAGGGCTAGATCCCAGCTTTAAAAGTGGTTGGTTAAGGTTACCTTTGTAAATTTCTTCTTTTTCAACCTCTAGGAAATTTACCAAGTGCTAGCATAAATGGCGACTCCACTGGGGAGGAACTGAAACTGACATCTTGCGACTTCTTTCCCCTAAAGAAAGTTTGACTCTGAGAAGAAAGAAATGTTAGAGGTTGATTAACTCTGTACATACTTATTTTCAGTATCTCTCTTAGAACCCTTTGTTCCTCTATGACTGTCCCTACAGCAGTACAACCTAATATTGAGCCCGTACTAGCGAATCAAACTCATATTGCGTCAAACCTTTTTGACATAATCCTCCAGACTGCCAATAACTGGGAAGAGCTCGAACGTTCGTGGGCAGCCACTGAACATGACATAGTTACTCAGGAACAATTGGAGGCTAGATGACGTCAACGTAGGAATCTTCCTTAGTTTGCCTTCAACATAAAATAAAATTAAATATATATATATATAAACCCAAAAAGAGTTCTGGCTCCAAAGAAAGTCCACACTTGATCTCATCCAGACCCAGAATCCTCAACAGTGGTAGATAATCCTGAGTAGTTGTTGAGATGAAAAAATTTAGCTACCTGTTCAGCGAGTCTTTCTCCTCTCCATAGGTCTCCTTCTTTTTTCAGAGGGCGAGATATCTTTCAAAACCCTGATCTTGATCTTATTGTGCCACGAAACCTTGGTAGAACACACTCTGAAACCTTTGCGTCTAAGCTCATTTTTGACCCAACTGTGTTGCAACCCCAAACCCCCGAAATCTTGTCTCCTATGACTAAGCTATGAATCTATACCTCAACACCACCCAGTCCTTCATCACCCTCGTCTTCAGTCGCTACCTCTCCTACCACCCAGGCCGTCGTCCCACCTCCTCCGCCCATCATGGCAGCTCGTTATGCTCCTTTGGTGCTGGCCGCACCACTGCATGCCATGCCCCAAGACTACCAGACTAGACTTCCACATTTTGATGCAAGTGGACCTTTAAATGCATAACAACATGTGGATAAAATGAACGACTACTTGGATTTGCAAGAGGTTGACGAAGTCGACGTTCAAATGAGACTTTTTTCCCAGAGTCTGACAGGAGATGTCAAGAAATGGTTCAAATCTTTACCTGCTGCGTCAATCCCTGACCTTGTCGCGTTCCAAAGAAGTTTTCTTGACAGATGGGGAGTAAAGAAAAACCCTCTTCAAATACTGTCAGAATACGAGAACATAAAAAGAAATCAAGGTGAATCGGTCCAAGACTATTCCACCTGCTTTAACAATTTGTATAATGCAATCCCAACTAAAATTAAACCTCCCCCGGGTTTGGCATTGATTAAATTCCCTGATGGATTCGATGCCGACATGTCTTATCAATTAAGAGAAAGAAATGCTGCCACCCTTGAAGACATGCAGAAAAGTGCTATTAGTGTGGAAGCTAATTTATTGGTGAAATGGGCCCGTCAAAGGTCAGAAAGAAGGGTCACTATCAGAGAAGAACCTTCCACGCCGACCACGGATTCCAAGCTGGATTATTTGTCCCGAACGGTGGAGTTTATGATGGAAAGAATGAATTTATCTGACAGGAACCCTCCAAGGGACAATGCACCTGCTCCCCAGATCTGAAACCCCAATTTTAGAAGAAACCCTCCTCAAATCAGGCAAAGGGATCCAAGAGACCAAAGAGATCAGAGAGATCCTAGGGATCAAACAGAACAGAGAGGCCCAGATCAACCAATTAGACCTCCTCTACAGGAAAAATATGTTGATGATGGGGGGGGAATAATTGAAGAATTGGAAGACACTCATATCAACCTCATGGGAATTCATGACAATGAGGCCATTTTCCTTACTCAAGAAGAGCAGGAACTATTTCTGCTAAACCAAACAAAGGTAAGTAAAGAAACTGAAGAAGCTAGACAACCAACCCTGGAAGATGCTATTCTGGAGGTGCACCATCAATACAATCTGTGAAGTAAGAAGGAAGAAGGAAATTCTTCAAAAAAGATGACCGAGACGCAGAAGGTAGCTGAGACCGAAAAAACTCCTGAGAAGACCACTGCTGTAAAGTCTTCTGAGAAAGGTAAAACAGATACTCCGGTGAAGAAAAACATCACTATACTGAAAAGACCAGCTCAGCTTGAAGTCTCACCTGTTACCCCACCCAATACTTCTGAGTGGAAGAACATGGTGGACCAACCAGAATCAATGAGTCAGACCAGAACTCCGATGCCATTCATCCTGGAGGTAGAATTGGCCAAAATTAAAATCTCTATCCCACTTACAGAATTGGTGAACAAGGGCGGTTATCGTTCACAGGTACTAAAAGTGTTATCCATTGAACCTGACATAGGCACCAGAGCCTTGACAATTGGATCAGTGACTCATTCAAACACGGTGAACCTAGCTGATGATCATCCCGAGCTCCTCTTCAGACCTGAAGTAAATGGTCGAGATGATACTGGTGATGTAGCTCCCTTTTACATCAGTTTGAACATACACGATTTAATATTGCATAACGCCATGTTGGATTCAGGTGCCTCACATAATTTAATGCCTAAAGCAGTAATGGAAAAACTGGGATTGGAGGTCACTAGGCCTTACAAAGATCTCCACTCGTTTTATTCCAGCAAGGTCAAATGTATTGGTTTGATTAAAGATTTGTGCATCACCCTGGTACAGATCCCTTCGAAAAGCATGGTAATGGATGTGGTGGTTGCAGACATCCCGCCAAAGTATGGTATGTTGCTGTCCTGGTCTTGGGGAGCTAAGTTGAAAGGAACCTTGCAGTTGGATATGTCTTACGCCACTATCCCAGTGTTTGGACAACAAAGGAGGTTATACAGAGAAACTCTGATGAAGTATATGGTCAGTAGTCAAGAGAAACCTCATAATTACCCCCTTTACTCTGCCCATTCAGATTTAGATTCGTTCATCTTGTACAATGATGGTGATACTGAAGAGCAAGATACTCAGCTGATAGAAAATGTAGCTAGTCAAGATGAAGGTCCAGAAAGCAGTGAGGCAACAAAGATGGAAAATGAAATCACGGAAGATCTACCCACTGATTTTTGGAGTATGGATTTCGATGGAGCTGTGAGTAAAGAAGGAGTAGGAGCTAGAGTCTGGTTGCATAATCATCGAAAAAGGTATTCAGAAAATCATTCCTATAAGTTAAATTTCCACTGCACTAACAACATTGCTGAGTATGAAGCTTTAATGCTCGGTCTGAAGCTATTGAAAAAGGTTGGTGCTAAGCAAATAATGGTAAGGGGTGATTCCGAATTAATTATTAAACAAATTAAAGGTGAATATGCTGCTAAACATCCACGCCTGAGAGCATACAGGAATGTATCTCTCGATGCTTTGAAGTTTTTTAACGAGGTTGACTTACAGGTAATGCCGAGAGGACAGAATATTCTGGCTGACGGACTAGCTACGTCAACCGCTTCCTGCAATATTCCTTTCCGCCAAACTCGACCATACACTGTTGAGGTGAAATGCAGACCGATAGTCCCCGATAATATCAGGTACTGGCAAGTGTTTGGAAATGACGATCAGATAGAGGATTTTCTGCAATGCAAGAACGATTTTGAATGTACAAACATAGATCTAGAAAATGAAAATGAAAATGTAAATAACTCTGAATTTGAAATAGATAGTGTGAATATTGTAAATACAGTAGATACAGAAGACACAGTAGATCCAGGAAAGTTAGGGGATGACGAAATAGATGCCGATGTTTTACAACTGAAAAGCAATGTTTTACCCAGAGGGCTTGTCCCTTTAGAAGATCTGTTTGACAGTGATGATGTAGCTAAGAAACCAAAACTAGAAGCTCATGGGCAAGAGGTAGAGGACTACAATATAGGAACTGACGAGAAGCCTAAGATGGTCAAACTGTCCAAATCTTTACCCCCAGAACAAAAGCTTAAGTACATTGAATTATTCAAAGAATATTCAGACGTTTTTGCCTGGGGCTATGAAGATTTGAAAGCATATGACACCAGCATTATACAACACAGGATTCCCATAAAGGAAGACCAGAAACCATTTAGGCAGAAACTTAGGAGGATAAACCCCAAGTTGCTTCCCTTGATAGAAAAGGAGATCAAGAAAATGTATGATGCCAAGATCATAGTCCCGCTACGTTTCTCTAAATGGATTTCTAATTTAGTCCCCACACGCAAGAAAACCGGTGAAATCAGACTCTGCATAGATTTCAGAAATCTGAACAAAGCATCCTTGAAGGATAATTACCCCTTGCCTAAAATGGATCACCTCCTGCAAAGTGTGGTCGGGTCCAGTCGAATTTCTCTGTTAGATGGTTTCTCATGTTACAACCAGGTCCTAGTTCATCCAGACGATTAGGAAAAAACCGCCTTCACCACACCATGGGGCACTTTCATGTATGTGAAGATGCCTTTTGGTCTGATGAACGCAGGAGCAACCTTTCAGAGGGAAATGGACATCGCCTTCGTTGAAGAGTCAGGTAAGTTTATTGTCATCTATTTAGATGATGTGACTGTCTTTTCCCAATCGGACGATGAACACCTGCGGCACCTTAGACGAGTTTTCGAAAAGTGTAGAAGTTTCAGGATTTCATTAAATCCCAAGAAATGTCTTTTTGGGTTAGAAGAGGGTAAACTGTTGGGACATATCATCTCTAAAGAAGGAATCAGAATTGATCCCAGCAGGATAGAGGCTATACTAAAGATAGAACACCCCAGAAACCTCAAAGAACTATAGTCTTTTATAGGGAAAATCAACTTTCTTTGAAGGTTCATTCCTAATCTGGCTGAACTCCTCTGAAACATTACCAACATACTAAAAAAGGACGCAAAAATAAAATGGGACTCTGAATCTAGGCAATCCTTTGAAGAGGTAAAACGAGCACATACAGAAACCCCAGTTTTGATTAGTCCTGATTTCACTAAAGATTTTTATCTTTTTTCTTTCACCTTTGAACATACGATAACAGTTGTATTACTGCTAGAAGAACAGTGAAGGGTATGAACAACCCATCACTTTCTTCAGCAAAGATTTAAGAGATGCTGCATTGAACTATAATATCATGGAGAAGCAGGATTTTGCTTTGTTAAAGGCTATAAAGGGCTTCAGGGTCTATATTCTTCATTCACACATCATAGCATATGTTCCAAACACAGTAGTGAAAGATATCTTGACACAAGACAACCTTGATGGGAGAAGGGGAAAGTGGATCGCATTTATTCTAGAATACGACATAGAAATTAAGCCCACAAAACTGATCAAAGGCCAAGGCCTTGCCAAACTGATGGTTGAATCTAACTTTCAGGCTCTTGACATTAATTTTCTAGATGTGGCAGATGAACAGGGCGAGATGGCGACTCCAAACGTTAAAGAGGTTTTTCTAAATTCTCCATGGTATGCAGACCTTATTTTTGTTTTACAAAATTTACAAGCTCCCCCTAGTTTAACTAAAACTAAAGCTAGATTTTTAAAGTTGAAAGCTTTGAAGTTCTGTATTCTAGAAGGAAATTTGTATTGGAAAGACCCTGCTGGTATTCTTTTAAATTGTTTACTGAAGGATGAAGCTGATAAAGTGTTGCAGGAGTTTCATGTAGGTGAATGTGGTGTCCATTTGAACTGGAAGGTCACAGCCAACAAAATACTCAGAGCGGGATTTTACTGGCCCACCCTGTTTGCAGATGTACATCAGAAAGTAACAGCATGTCACCAGTGTCAACTATTTGAGGGTAAAAGGAAACTCCTTCCTTTACATCTTAAACCAATTTCAGTTGAGGCCCCTTTCCAGCAATGGGGACTTGATTTCATTGGAGAAATACACCCTCTGTCTTCAGGCCAACATAGGTGGATTCTCACTGCCACTGATTATTTTACCAAATGGATCGAGGCTGTACCAAGCAGGCAAGCCACTGACTCTGCTATTATTAAATTTCTTGAAAACAATATTTTGTCCTGTTTTGGTTGTCCTAGAAAGATCATTACTGACAATGCAGCTGCCTTTCGGTTGAAGAAACTCATTGATTTATGTAGTCATTACCACATTGGCTTGGGACATTCCACAGCCTACTACCCTCAGGGGAATGGGTTGGTGGAGTCCTCAAACAAGACGTTGGTAAATATCATCAAGAAAACATTGCAAGAGAATAAAAAATCATGGCATGATAAGCTGGTATTTGCTTTATGGGCAGATAGATTGACCACCAAAAGGTCAATTGGTATGTCACCATACCAGCTGGTATATGGTACCGAGGCTATTTTCCCATCTTCGTTAGGAGTCCCTGTCATGAAGTTACTGTAAGATATTCAAGCTGAGCCCAATGACTCCCAGAGAATAATCCATCAGATGATTCACTTGCAGCAGACGAGAGAGGAAGTTTTCAAAAAAACACAGGTCATCAAAGAGAAAATCAAGAAGATCTTTGACAGATGAACCAAAGAGGATAATTTTGAACTGGGGGACCTAGTGTTGAGATGGGATGCCAGGAACGAGGACAAGGGAAAGCATGGGAAATTTGATCATCTATGGACAGGGCCCTACATGATCCAAGATTTCCTAGGAAACAATGCCTTTTTGATAAACAATGCCGATGGGTCAGACCTGCCAGGAGCACCGGTGAATGGCAGAATGCTGAAACATTATATCCCTCCTTAGTAAGAGATTTGAAGAACCCACTCTCCATTGTACATACCGGATTTAATTTTCAGTCTTTACTTGCATTTTCTGAAGTGAGGAACATTGGTCAGTTGGTTGAAGCCCGAAGAGAAGGCCCTAAGCTGCTGGCCATTGTTTTTCAAAAAATTTCCTGAGAATAAGACCAACTAAGGCTACTAGACGGATAGGCTTGGATTGACAAGAAACTGGATTCTTGGCACTTAACAGAGAAAGTACCATCCCCAGGTGGAGCCGCTGTTATCACCCCATAAATTATGGGAATCAGTTGATGACTTGGACATTATCTGTGTCAGGTGATTTGGTTGACAAATGATATTTCATTCTTCAAATAATTTGAGAAAAGAAAAAGAAAGAAAAAGAAAAAAGAAAGAAAAGAGGGCTAAAAGGAATTGAAATAAAAATCCCCATGCAATAACAGTGACTTAGTCATACCTTTCAAGCATGACTTAGTCCTTTTAAATTTTCAATGTTGACAGGTTAGTGAATACATCTGATTAGACCATCTAATCCTAGTCAGATAGCCCCTAGGTTAGAATTAGTGAATACATCTGATTAGACCATCTAATCCTGGTCAGATAGCCCCTAGGTTAGAATTAGTGAATACATCTGATCAGACCATCTAATCCTGGTCAGATAGCCCCTAGGTTAGAATTAGTGAATACATCTGATCAGACTATCTAATCCTGGTCAGATAGCCCTTAGGAAAAATAATATCTTAACCCAACTCTTTAATCTGGGTTAATTGTCTTGTGAAAGTAGGATAGAATGTAGAGTAATTGCTTTGCTTGCCTTGCCCAAATAAATCCATATGGATAAAGATGTTACCCTATGACTCCAATGCCTAGGTGTAGTTGAAATGATGTCCCCTTGGTGGTGTTTATGAGAAAAATCGAAGAAAAACCCATAAAACACGCCTATCCTAAGTTTTTCCCCCAATATATGTCACCCCTCTCCTGCTTTATGCCTCGCACATCTTTCAACGGTCCAGATCAAGGTGATTAAATCAACGGCTCTCATAGCATTCCGGACCCCCCGCCCATTCTTCCTTTAACAAAAAAGGAGGGGGTCCGAAATCGGCGATAATATTTGCACAG
>JASDQU011378418.1:19015-31298 GCA_032191745.1 Picea mariana | reverse complement strand
ATGGCCCAAATCTGAGCTATGGAAAAGACGAGAAAGAATTCAACTTTGAGAGAAACGTTACTCTGGAGAAATTATTCACTTCACATTGAGTATGCATCCCTTTGTCCTTTAAGTCTGAACACATCGTTCATCCCTCAATATCTTCCCTTATTGATCAAGAACTTCATTGTCTCTCTTATATGAGCTTGCCTTTGGTGGAGGATTGAAGTGGTGGAGGCCCAACTGGAAGGAACTTAGTTTCTCAGTTCCGAACCATGCTGACAGAGAAGTTTGTAACTCATTCACTTCTGCTAATTATATCTTAATAGAAATACTCTTTTCTCATGCAATTCATATCTCGCAAATATTTGAATTGTTATTCCATGGGTGTATTTGTTATGAATTTTGATGGATTATGCTATCGAATGTACTAACATTATATATTATCACCATATGATTTTGTTTCTTGGTTTTTGAGAGCTAGTTGCAGGTATATTGCTTTGGGTCAAGTGCTCAACGGTGGACTTCATCGAACGTCTAGGCGAGGTAGGCCTTTTATCTTGTCCTGCTAGCATATTTATTTATATAGCATACTTGAGATTAGATTTGATTTCTGCATGCATTTCCGTCTGTTGTGGTTTACCCCTAGCCATAGAGAGATTTTCCTTGTAACAGAATTGGCGACCATATTGGGGAAAATAATCTTCTTTTTTGGGGTTTGGATTGTTTTTTTCCTTAGATTGCTCTCATTCATATTGAGTTTCTTCTCGTATGATTTCTTGACAACCTTTGTTCACTCTGAGGCTGAGTTTCTTATCCTTCTCCTTAGCCTAGCTGTGTTTTGAAACATATACTTGGGTTTTTGCTTGATAGTCGCGTACATATGTGTGTTGTACTTCTGCAAGTTGCGTACATATGCGCTTTTCTCTTGAACAGTTGTGTACATCAACCTTTGTTGCTTGATTGTTGGGTTTGGTGGTTGATGGGTAGGTTTTGATGATTTTTGAGTCTTCTTGTGTCTTTGTGGTGACTGTTAAGTTTCTGTGGAATGACAAGAAACCTATCTTTGGTTGAATTTTTGGGCGGTGCCTTTCTCATCATCTTTTTCATTTTGACTATCCTTTCACTTTGGATGGGTGTTTTTCTCCTTGATATCCTACTTGGGTTGTCTCTGTCTATACATAGTAGAGTCTTTATATCAAGTTGTTGTTCAGTCCTTGCATTTTCGTTCTCTTATATTTAAAATACAAAAATATTAGGCATTTTACATTGATTGGCATTTTTATCTCTTGAGTCTTTGTCATTTATCTTAGTGCATGTAAATAAAGATTGAATTTTATTTAAAATTGCAGAATTGAATTGAAAATTGCATTTTTTAAAAGCATATCATTTATTGGAAATTGAAGTTAGGACTTTACATTGTATTCATATACATTTATTTTACTTGTTGAGTCATAACATCACTAGTAAGCAAGGCCATTAAAATTAACGTTATGATTTAAAATTGATTAGTAACAATTTTATTTTCTAGGGTGCACAAACTAGCTTAAGATTTAGAGCCTTGGAATAGGAGTTTTTGAGTAAATGTCTCCAAGGCTATTAAATCAACATATGTGTCTAACTAAGGGAGTGGAGAAATCCATAGTATAATTGGTAATATCAGGAGTCTCCGCTTACATTGGATTTAAGCATGAGGTTGCATGAGGTTGGTTGAAGGGATATCCCCCTGATACCTTCTTAGCGTCAGATACATTTCTGGGGATCTATTCATATATGGGGATCTTGCTAATGCCCTTACCTCTGTGAGAGGTGGTGCTTTAAAGGTTTTGAGCTTTGCTACCCTGCCCATATAGTGGACCTGACTTACAAATGTTCACTTGTGCATCGGTTATACCATGGTTTCTTAGTTGCTTGACTTAGGTAACACATAGGTTACTTGTAGTGTTTATTCTGCAGGTACCCTAGGTTAGATAAGGGTTGGACAACACATAACCTTTATGGAGGATTACCTCTTTGGGGGGATTTGACCGAATAGTTGTTAATCCCATGACGACCCTTATAACTGATTAATCCCATAGCTCCCTCCTTTACCGCTACCCCCCCCCCCCATGACATTCACACATTTCATGGGGACGAATCTATCCACTTTTCATAATGGTATGAAATTTTACAACACTCAGTCCATACCTTGGGTCTCTAATCATTTTCCTATTGATATGCCAAACATACCTTCACCCGTCCCATCCTCTCCTTAGCCCATTTATATGCATTCTAGTTTTGGATCCGGAGGCACCATGGCCCCACCGTCTACATCTTCATTTGATAGGAGTCATGTCCCTCAAACAACTTTCACTATGGGAGGTTGGTATCTCCCCTCTTACAGATCCAATCCTAGCCATGTTTTTTCAAGAGACAATACTCAAATGGGTGGTTATTCTACTTATTACACCCCATCTGTGTATCCTTCATCTGCCATGCCAGTTCCCACAAACACTTTTCCCATGGTAGGTCCACATATGTCCTTTATTATTTCATACAGAGGGAACCCATTTTCTGGTATAAGGCACCCTCTTCATGGGGCCCCTTCACATGGGGGAAACATATATCCTCACTTGAATAATCCTTATCATACTTTTGCCTCTTCAAAAACATATTCTTCAGTGATAATGCCTGTACAAAACTATATGGATCAATTAGGAAGAGGATACTATCTTTTCGGATAGGGACATGGTGTAAACCAGGATCCTTCCTAGCCTACAATGTCTCAAATCCAGTCTTTCCTAGGACCTTGGTCTCAAATTCCACAACTCACCACTGTCGCTAGTCTAGTCACTTTCAGTCACACTAGAGATCTATCACCAACCGTTGCTAGTCATGTTGGATATTGGTTGACAACTTCTGCAAGTCATGTTGAATACCAACAACTAGCCGCTACTAGTCATGTTGGGGGCATCACTCTAGTCGCCATGAGTCATATCGACATCAGATATCCAACCTTTGTACATCATGTGGGAGATGAATCTCCAGCCTCTGCTAGTCACGCTGAGAGCATGTCACCAACCATTGTAAATAACATTGGGGGAATTCATATGGTTGAGAAGCTTAGACGTGTCAGACATAAGCCCAAGTTCCTTTGCAGGAATTCTAAAGGAGATCACCTCAATCGTTTGTTTCCTGCTACTTTCGGGATACTGGAAGCATGGTTCTCACCTAGGGTTCCTTCAGGTTATGAGGTGTCTGTGGTTTCGCCAGATTCTGTTTCTCCTTTTATTGAAATTACAGTCATGTAGATGAAATCCTCGCTTGACCATTACAGTCATGTAGATGAAATCCTCGCTTGACCATACGCCCATTTTTTAGGGTGATGTGTCTCCTAACATTGTTCCCATGCATCCTATTCAACCAATAGTTGAAGAAGTGGTCATACTGGTGCAGCCTCCGGTCAATCCAACTCTTCTTTTGGAGGGTGATGTGTCCTCCAACCATGTCATTAACATTTCTAGTACTGAACCTTCTGAACAAAAGAGAGTTTTAGTCTCCCCGAGCACTCTCCCTCCAATTCCTGAAGAGGTTCTCTTTGACTGGGATGGTCTTCTGGGGTATTCAATGCCTCCTCCTATGCCTTTATAAGTAAGAGATGTTATCCGATATATCATGGAGAAGGTAACCTCCATTAGCACTTTATCCTCCTCGACTTGGAGAGATTTGGGTTTTCCCAATATTGTGTCAGCTATTCGTAAGATGCTGACCTTTCACAGAAGTTCAACATGGGAGCCTTGGCCTCACCCATGACATTCCTCCTAGAAACCCCCCAATGAGTTTGATTTAAGCTCTTTTTTTGACTCATCTAAAAAGATAAAATATTGCTGAGTGAATTTGTCTCTTTCACACTCGTTAATTGGATTTGAAAGATCGTGAATCTTAGTTAAGCTATTTTTTGACTCATTTTCAAAAGGAAAAAATATTGTTGAGTGAACTTGTCTCTTTCACACTCGTAAATTGGATTTGAAACGACGTCTATTTGGTACAAGTTTATCCATTTTTCAAACCAAGTAGACTAAGATTACGAAAAAGGACATTTTTTGGCGTTAAGTTGTGATTGCATCTCATGCCCTTGCTTGCAGTATTGAGCCTATTGCTAGTTCTTGCTTTGCGTTGTAAACCATTTGCCTCAGCAGTTTTTCATCCTCAAACCAAGCAGAGCCTTGTTTATATCCTTCGCAACTTGACATCCTATACCGAGGAGGGAACATTCCCCCGAGTGTCCATCTCCCGCATGCACCTCCTTGCATTGAAAATAGGTATGTTCCACTGTTGGAACTAGTTTTGCTTACTTGTGACACTCCTTCCCTCCTCTTTATCATAGCATTCATTTGATTATGAAAAAACAAAAAAATACGGGCAATAAGGGAGTATTATCTTATATTGGCAACAGTCGTGTCTCCTTTGAACAAAGCACAAAATTTTTGAGTCCACTTGTCATCAGAATTTTGGGTTTATCATGACCTTAGGAAGATGAGCTTGTTACATAGAATTTACTCCCCTGACTATTTACTCTTCCAGTCCCTATGGAGAGTTTGATTGATGCCCCCTGCATCTCATGGTTTCATCAGTGAGTCTTTGCTGCCAGAGTATTCCATATGTCTCATGCTCTTGTTCAAAGGATGTCTATAAACCTGTGTCATCCATTCCTCAGAACTCTTGACTTTGCATGTCGTCCATACCCTTAGTTTGTCTCAGAATCACATGAATTTGTAGTCCTATTACACACCCTAGTCCTACTTTCCTCATTGGTAGGTAACCTTGAACCCAACATTCGACATTTTATCATTAGTCGTTGAATGGATGGTTTCCCTTGTGTTCAACGACAAGACATCTATTCACAGATTGGGATTCATGCAGTGTCTTGGATTCCATTAGCCTTATTGGTGGTGTCCTCACATTTGTCAGCATTTTTCCTCATTGTATTATATTCAGAGGGTCTTTTTCGTGTACCGCTTGCACCTGGAACATGCAAAAGACGCACAAGGTCGTTGGTTCGTGAACATGTTCTTCATCTAATTTCCTCCAAATCATCAATATCCTTCTTTGTACCTTGTGTTGAATGCTGAGAGATGACTTAATTCTCTCCTTTCAATGGGTCTCCTTCCATCAACATCAATTCATCTATTTTGGAGATGAGACCTAGAGTCCAATGAGTACCTAGAGGCTTGCATTCATTAGTGGCAGGTTCTCTTTCCATGAATAGTTGGGAATACATCAATGTATCCTGATCGATGGATTCTTCAAGTGTTCAAAACCGACTCCTTTATTCACACTTGTAAGAATGTACTCGGTGACTTGATACCTACTTTCATCATCGGCAGGTTGTCTCGCATTTGTTAACGATATATCTCAATGACTAGTAATCAAACGAAGTCTCATTGTGTTCAACCTCAACTCCTTTATTCACATGATGTAGACTTGCACCTTTGGTGGATAGTGTAGAAGACTTGAAGACATCAATTTATAGTCTCAACTTTCCTGATTTATTGCTACCTTTTCATTGGACCCGTACCTGTGTGACTTCAGTGGTCATGGAGATCAAATTGTACTCCATTGTATATAGATATCTTCGGATTTATTTTGATACTAGTTTTACTGAGCCTTGTTTGTGACTGTGACAGCCTTTGGCATGTAACCACATTTTTATTTTCCTATTCATGGTCATGGACAGTTGTTTGGTATATTTTCACATGGATCTGTAGTGTAATTCAAATTGGTAACCATGTATGCAAAGTTAGTACATATTGTAATGAGCAACTAGTTCTTCCAGCTGGGTCCCCATTACTTCACTTCTAGGTTTTATAATGTATTTTGGCCATTGCAGATACTCCTCTGACTTCATACATTAGGTGGCATCTGTTATAGTAAGATTTGCCTCACCCTGTGCAATCTTTCACAGAGGGCCTTTTTCCATTTCCCTATGCAGACTTGAAGTCCCTTTTTGCAAATCCCAAATCTAAAAACATTATTTTTCCACATATATGCGCCCTGCGTATATTACAACATGCATATATGCAGGTTTCACCACTACAACCCATGTACATTGGGAAATGTGCCCAAAATTAAAAAATAGTGTCAATTTCCCATGTCATGTCACGAGATCAATGATCCTTGGCCTTCCATATACTGGAAACATTCGGACTCAGTCCTTCAATTCCACTTGAAGGATATAAATGGGACAAATCCGAGCTATGGAAAAGAGGAGAAATAATTCAACTTTGAGAGAAAAGTTACTCTAGAGAAATTATTCACTTCACATTGAGTATGCATCCCTTTTTCCTTTAAGTCTGAACACATTGTTCATCCCCCAAGCTCTTCCCTTATTGATCAAGAACTTCATTGTCTCTCTTATATGATCTTTCCTTTGGTGGAGGATTGAAGTGGTGGAGGCCCAACTGGAAGGAACTTAGTTTCTCGGTTCCGAACCATGCCGACATAGAAGTTTTTAACTCATTCCCTTCGTCTCATTATATCTTAATAGAAATACTCTTTTCTCATCCAATTAATATCTCGAAAATATTTGAATTGTTATTCCATGGGTGTATTTGTTATGAATGTTTATGGATTATGCTATTGAATGTGATAACATGATATATTATCACCATATGCTTGCGTTTCTTGGTTGTTGAGAACTAGTTGCAGGTATATTGTTTTGGGTCAAATGATCAATGGTGGACTTCATCGAACGTTTGGGTGAGGTAGGCCTTTTATCTTTTCCTACTAGCATATTTATTTATATAGCATACTTGATATTAGAGTTGATTTTTGCAATCATTTCTGTCTGTTGTGGTTTACCCCTAGCCATACAGAGATTTTCCTCGTAACAATTGGAAAACTACCCCTATATTGATATGGCTTCCCTTCAAATCATGTACTTTGATACCATGTTTAAATTCTTACTCCATCACCTAGGTACTTTTCTATCTAGTGATTTCCTTACTGCAATTAGATTAGCAGCTCACAAAACAATAATACACTATTAAAATATTCAACTCAATATCATGCAGCTGAAGCATAAAGTAGGAAACCAAATCAAGCACACATGAACACCAGTATTTTTGGGTAGATACCCTGGAGGAAAACAATGGAGGGGAAACCAATGGTTAGAATCATTTTATTATACTAAAATTAGGGCTCTTGTAATAGGGATCATGGCCCACTAAGAGAAATACAATTTCAGAATAACCTACAAAGTTATGACCTGTTATACGACCAGTTATGGCATGCTTTTCAAGGTATCCATGACTTGGCCTTCTGTGACCCACATATATCCATGACTGTCTCCACTGTGACCCGTGGATGTGTAGGAAAATATCTGTACAATCCAACACTCTCTTATGGCTTACTTCGATTGAAACCCACCTTTGTATGCCTCTGTTCTCTCTTCTCCTTTACTTATATGATCTCTAGATTCAAGTCCTTCTTAACCTATAAAAGATCTTGAACCATAGTCCTTCGTGATCTAATACTTTGTGTGTTGACTGTCTCAACACAAATTCTGTCAAGTGTATTTCTCCTTCACCCTAGCTTTGGTTTTATACTCGTGAGTTACAATCTATTTCTAATATCACTAGAGATTTAGATTTCATGTGAACACTGCATGCTAAGATTATGTATTAAGTCGTTTTAGTACTTTACTCAAATAACTGAATTAAATAATAACATAATTAATCAATAAAAAAAAATTACTTTAATAATTCCTTCAACAAAAGTAAATTCAAGAGTAGAAGGATTTGGACGATTTCCACACATCTAGACACATAGACCTGTGCAGAAATACCTCTCTTATGCTACCACTAACATCAACATCTCAATCATTCTGGGATCCTTGGGAGTACCTGGTTGTCCTTGAGAATTATTTCTGAAAAATGGTGGCTTAGTCCCCTTCTTCCTATGTTCCATCTTTCTTTTCTTATTCTCTTCCCAAGCCGTTTTGAAAGTCGATCTTCCCCTTTGTTGATCATAGAGACATTTAGCTCACCTTATGGTTTCCTCCAATGTATTGGGGTCATCATATTGTATCTTGTCACTGATAAATGATGGAATCCCACTCAGGTACCTCTGAATTTTAACTTTCTCATTCTTGATGAATGCAACATATTTGAACATATCTAAGAATCTTCTTTCGTACTCATCTATTGTCATACTCCCAAGCTTGAGTTCAAATAAATCCTTCATTTTCTTGTTATAGTATTTCCTGGTTAATTATTTCTTTTGAAAATACCTTTTAAACTACATCCAAGTAACCTTATTCTCATCAATTTGATGCACTTTCACGAATTGATCCAACCACATTGATGCTTTTCCATTTAGTTGATAGATGTTGATTCTCCCTTCTTCCTGCAAATAGTAATTATGAAACTGGAAGTACTTCCTCATGCCCAGTAGCTAGGTCTCCGCATATTCATCCTTCTTTTGCTGACCATTTATCCCTTTATCCCTGATCTTATTCATTTCTCCTTGTAGCTCTTCCACTCCAATCCTTCTCTTATACTTTATGATAAGAGATGCACTTGAGGTACTGAACACTTTCCTAAATGAATTCTTTGGTGAGTGATGGTGATGCATGTCAACACTTTTTGTTTTTCTTCTCTTGTCATGAGACTTGCGACTCCTTGACTTGCTTGACTTTGTCTCCTTATCCATTTTATTTTCTATTATGTCCAAGATTTGCATCAACTTGATATTGAAGCCATCTTGTTGCTCCTTGGATTTCATAAGCCTCTCATTATCATATTTATAACTTTGGAAATATTTTTCAAGCAGTCCCTTTATGGTTTTTACCAAGATTATGTGCTCATCCTTGCCTTCTCTATGCTCATTGGATTATGTACTATCTATACCCATATCGATATTCAAACCCCCGAATTCATAATCATGATTGTAAGTTCTTTTCACATCTTCCATGCTTTTGACTCTCTGCATTGATTCTATCATGATCCAATCGATGTTAATTATACAAAATGTGTAGGCAATAATATTTGTTAGAAAAATTCATGTGACAAATTTATGAAAACTCTGCACAATTTTTTCAGAACCCTTTCTTCTAATTTCTTGGATGATTTTAACGTCCTAATTCAAAATTTATGGGCAAATAATTGGACTCCTCTATCCAAAAATTTCCTATCAATTCCTCCCTTACGCAATTCTAAGTATTTCACAATAAATTATGGTCATTTGGAATTCAACCAAATACCCTTTTACTCTTTCCTTCTTCTTTCAGAATACCGTCTGCACATTGGTATTCAACATGTACCAATGCACAATGTCAATATTTAAAATATACACCATGTATCAATATTACACATGCACCACTAGTTTTTCTCTGCACAACCCCAAATTTAAGTGCACACACCCATGCATGATTATGTTTTGCTCATTTCCAAATCCACACCTCGCAATGTCAAAATTTAGTGCGCAAACTTGTAGATTCTTATTTTATGTGCACCATGGTCGTGAAGTAATTCCAAATTCACCACTTACCTGTCTAAATTTTTCCTTAAGTAGATACTCGTCCCATGCAATCTCAGTTTTGAAATCGGGGCTTTGATACCAATCTGTAACGTGCCCAGCCTCCTAGCTAGAACTCTTTACCACATTGTAACATCTCCACTACTACAAACTCCCCAAATTCATCTCTAATACCAACCTATAATGTTCCCCATTACCATCACTAACAAATTCCCTGATACCACTTTGTAGCATCCCCAATTTACTATTCAGTGATGCCACTCCAAACATCTAGTGTGTTTAATTCTACACTATAACGTTAATATGCGCAGAAACACGTGAGGTAATGCGCACGATCCCAAGTTGGATCACGCCACACAAAATTTCCTCTTCAGACACCAGTTATAATAGTGGAATTAACACATAATACAAGTGCATGCATAATCATTCAGTGCACACAAGTATTACTGCGCATGTAACCACTCCGAACACATGAATACTACTGCACATGAAACCATTCTTGTGCCACACAGAGATTCAATTCTCTTTGTGTGTGTGTGTATATACTTCCCCATGCACACAATGATTCCAATCTCTTACACACACAAATTATTTCCCTGCATGCACAACAGTTCTAGCCTTACCTCAGAAACTCATGACCATTATTACAAAGTTAAATAAAATAAATACTTAATAATTGTCATACTCTACATGTGCGACAATAATTATTGTATAAAACATCATGCTTACATGTACAAAAAACATCATACATAATAACAACATTTAATTATTTGCAATGTCATAGAGGAAATAAACCCATATCAGACATAGATAATTAAGCACACAATAAATTATACAAGAACATAAAGGAAACTTATTGTTTTGTAAAGAGTCACCAACTGTGAGTAGAGCTTAGTGGTTCATCCCAACCATAGACTTTGTTTCTCATATACTTTCAAGGTCACCCGCGAGCTGGGGATTAAACTCCACCAGGGAAAAAGGATTCCTAATTCCAGGATAAGATCTGATAATCAACATAATTGCTCATTCCAAGGCATTCAACTGCTACAACTATCCTACAATATCTCATTTCAGACATACCTATCCCACCCCAGGAAGTGTGCCCCTTCTCATCTCAACAATCTCTCTGCTGCCCAAATTCCTTTTAGGGATTTAACAATAGGTCAAATAAGAAGTCTTAGAGCCTTGTAACTAATTCGTAGTGCACAAGGGAACAATTCCTAGAAAATTTCTGACCTCGAGAGAATGTACACGGGCCTGAAAACCCACTTCTTCAACAAAAAATCTCTCACCTAGAGAGAATTCTCACGGGCCTGAAAACCCGCCTCTTCGACAACAAGTCTCTTAATTGGAGAGAATGTTCATGGCTCTAAAAACCTACCTCTTCAACAAAAAGACTCTAGTTACTATATGGAAAATCCTCTTTCCAAGATTTTATCTGTAGATAAGGTAATGGTCACTCCATGTTCATATAGTCCAACTAACAAAGAAAAGTGAGTGATCTCCCCAAAATACACTAAGTTTTAGTCATATATTTCCATGGTCATTGTTGAAGGAAAATCTCCCTACGGACAGGTAGATCTCCTCTTGAGAGATAGACTCTTAACTCTTAATACAGAAGACTCTTAATGTGGACATTGACTTCCTTTTAGATCTATATAAACTAATGTATGAGGAGGAAGGAGAACAGAAGTACCTTTTTATCGACGTTGTCCCTGCATGCTCTAAGTTGAGCTCCAATCTTTTGCTCCTTGATAAGCCCTGTAGACAAACAAAGTACGACCACTTCCTACTCTATCAAGATTAGTCCGAAATAGGTCTATCTACTAAAGAGACAAATTCATGTGAGATTTTACATGAATTAGAAAGAAAGGCCAAGCAAATTATATTAATGAGGACAAAACATTGCTTACAGCCATAGATGGATTGCAGTAGTTTCATCAAGTCCTCCTTGTCTACCCCTTGCTCAAAAGATCCACGAACCGAATAATGATAGCTTCACCGATTGCTCCCTATGAGATCATAGGTCTCTTGCCTCCAAAATATCTCTGTTCCAGCACCACTTATAAGATCATAAGTTTGGTGTGATTCTCCCTTTTCCAGTCCCCTTTCACCATTATAAAGCTTACGTATATAGCCTTGGAGAGGCTTTAACCACTAGAGATATCCTTGGGGAAGTTGAGGATTTTCCTCCTTCAGTTGAGGATCTACCCTAAGATCATGGCTGGACTAGGGATTCAAATCCAACTACCTTCCAAGAATGAAAAGATCATTCCCCCATTCATCTCAACAACTCAACTGTTGCCCATAATAGGTAGTGCTCCTTCAAAAGGGCCAAAGGAGATTTATAATGCTCTCAGACAGTGTAAGGGGGAGCACCAGTGCTCCTAGAAGAGGTATAGGGGAGTGCTCTCCTTCAAAAGCTTAGTTTTTTGAGTATTTTCAGATGGAAAAAGGTCCATGAGCCTGCTGACTCATTTCTCCTCTTCCAAATCAAATGTTTGAGGTGTTTCAAGTGTCTTTCTCATGTCGCTATAGGCACGACATAGGCATCATGGCAATATGCTTCCCTGACACTTGCAACATTTGTGAGCAAAATGCGACACTTGTAATGATGACACTTGTGACACTATCAAAGTGAGTAATTTTGACGTGTAACAGAGTGCCCCCCAAAGTATGAAGTTAGAAGATAGGAACTGATAACTGAAATGCTTTGTAGACTTTCAAGCAAGGGTATAGACGCAGAGAACCCGATAGAAGCTGCACACAAACATCGAACAAATATTAT
>JASDQU011378418.1:0-15884 GCA_032191745.1 Picea mariana | reverse complement strand
CAGAAAGTGGTCACCCTTACAAAGGCTGCAAGGGAATTTGGGTTTTGGATTCTTCATTTTAATCTTGTTGACCTCATCAACACTCCCAGTACTATTGACAGTAACTGGTTTCTTAGAGCCAACATTTGATGTTGTTGGGTCCTTTGTCCTTTTCAGCTTCTTCTTCTTTTGATCAACCTGGCTACTTGCTTTAGATCTTTCACTAGGCGAAGAAGGAGAAATGGAAGGAGACTTGATAGACGAAGAAGGTGAAAAGTCGACATGAGTTTGATGTGTGGGTGGTGTATTGACATCCAAAGTATTAGGTGCAACTGAAACATTGGGAGGATTCGGGATCACCGAAGTGGGGAACAACCAAACTGGTAATCCAATAGTGGGTCCTGGAAGACTCACTGTGGCAACATATGGAGGACCAAAGTTTCCAAATGAAGGAAAGGTATAAGGTTCCCTAGGAGAAGGGGTTCCTCTATTGGTACTCCCAGGATTTGATGCCATTAACACTGACTTGACCTAAGGTCCACTAATTAAAACAAACAACACACGCTATGAATTTGAGAAGTAATCAATCAAACAAACCTTCCTATGATGAAACCACTAGTTGGTGATGAAATCCAACATCGCGAGATCAAAATAGGAAGGGGCGGGGATAGAGCGAGTGGATCAGTTACGTTGGTGACCTGTTTAATGGACTTATGCCTTGGTGCAAGCTTCCACACAGTAATTGTGGATTTACCCTCCAAGGAGCCTGAGTGAGTTTGACCAATGTCTATTCCAAGTACAGTGAGACTTCCCTTCACCGTCACCTTGTGTGAGACCCTAAAGATTGTGGCTACTAAGGTCACCAACTTGTAGTCATCCCCTGGGTGGGTACAGTCAACAGTCTAGTCGGAACGTATGGGCAGGATAACAAGTCTGAAATCAGCTTGAAAGGCTCCCACACATAACCGTGGGTATACCTTCCAGTGACCCCCAATATACGATTCGACCACTACAAACAGTTGAACCACGGAGAGATAATCTCTGTAACTCACCTGAATGTGACCTCGTGCGTAACCCCTATGTGAGAGGGGGATCCCAGGCAGACTAATACGACAATTGGATTTAACTCTCCCTACCGGAAGATACTAATCTTGTTTGATATCTTTGGAAAGTTATCCTTTCAACCTATTCCAAATCCCTACACCTTAAACTAATGTAGGTTTGCTAACAAAGATGTAAAAATTCTGATAAATTTTAGTTAAGCGTTGATTTTAATGGGTTTTGTTTGCTCAGAGGGTGTACGAAAGTGAAACTGATGGAATGATGACTCAATTCCCAAAAATATGCATGAAATATGATAAGCAATCATTTCTTTTCAATGAATACCTATTTAAGGGAAAGAGGAAGAGTTGTTTTCACTATCAAACACTTGATAAGGAATGCCCTCAATCAATTTTGTTCTCAATAAAATCCAATATGATGCTACAACATTTCATAAATGCAAACTAATATGAAAAATAATCATTAATATGTACTTTTGTCATTTTCATGCGAATGATGATCAATTCAATGCAAAAATTTCTCCTGCCAGCTACCCTTTCAGATCAAGGAGATTTAGACAAGAAAATGAAGAATTCGCACAAACAACACACCCTTTTGCAATCAAAAAAGAGTAAGAAAATAAAAAACGCAAAAGGAAGGAGAAATAAATTGGATCAGATGACCTCAAAGAACCAAATGAGAAGAGTCACAGACTTCTAATGTCCTTCACTAGAGTTCTCGCTCAGTCGGATAGGAGAGAAGAAAGCAGGGGATCGATTTCAAGCTCTCAACAGTAAAAACTCAAAAAGAATTAAGAAGGGCATAAAATCTGAACAATAAGGTGTTTACTTCTCAGGAGGAAGCATGTCAAAGGTCAAAGGAAGCATCATTGAATCACTAAGTAGCTCAGCAAGTGAAGAAACAGGGTCTGGACCTCCAAAAAATGGAAATTTTGAAGAGATTTTGGGCAAAAGAGGGTTGGCGCAAAACACTATGGACTATGCACGCTCTTTATTTGGAAAACAATCTTCATGCACTACTCACATGCACACAAAATTGAACCAAAACTTGGTGCCAATGGCTCACCAACATGTATGTACATTTACATTTCATTTAACATTGGGGTTTGTATTAGGGGTATTACATCCCACTTAGTTACTGGCAGATCACCCTCCAACCTAAGTGTTTCCATATGGCTTTCCCACCAGGTTAAAGCATGGCCTTCTAACTTCAGTATGGAAAATAATATCTTTTGTTCTTCATCTATATGGTGAACATTGAAATAAAATTCTAGTTGCTACAACCAATGATTTAGTTTTAATTCATTGATATCACCTTGGTATGGCCTTATTTCCACTTTCACTTCCATACTGAATAAATATTGTGAAGGGTTTATGATATTAGAACTCGACTTCTCTTCCTTGGGTTCTTTCCGCGATTTCTTTTCTAGGTATTCATTATCTCCCAATTTTCCCTCTGATCTGATCTGTGAATTAGAGCCTCCAACCTATCTACATGGTTTGAGATTTCTTTCTAGAGCCTCCATGAGGAATTTGATATTGTGGTTGATATCGGTGACCCGTGCTTCTAGCCTAGAAAATATCTCTCCTATTGGATCTCGAGGATTGTTATGAAGAAACTCGTCTACCATGGCTAGGGTTTTTGTGACTTCCCTTTAAGTTGATTCTTGGATTGTGCAACTTCCCAAAAATAACCAAAACAAACCTGCACTACTACCAATATGATCTGTAAACTACCGTGGATATTCCATTGGACATTTCGTTACAACATATCTAATAAAATACTTAAATCTATGTTTTGAATGTTAATTTCCTTTAGATCTCAAATTATTTAATTATTGGTTTTCTTCTTAAAAATGTATGAAATAGATGAAATGTGAGAAATAGAGAAAATAAATAATACACATACCATACACAAATAAATATAAGATATGAATTGGGAAACCCAATACGGGAGAAAACCGAGTTAAAAGGTGAGGCTTGTCTGCTTTATTTTCTTCAAATGAAAGTACAAATAAAGAGACACTCTCTGTGGAATTTCCTTTGACACTATGGTGTATATGGATGCTAAAAAATCTATCCTCCTTCGTTATGCTCAAATAATACCATTCTCATATGTTTTTATCAACTATGGAACAAGCTACAATGCAAAATAATGGAACCCCTCCTCCTCATAGTGGCTCGATATTTAACATAGCCCGATAGCCATCTAGGGTTAGGGTATCAACTTCCTCAACCCTAAATTAGTGATCAGGTATGGACCTTATAGAATGTTCTATAAAATACACTACATGGTTATCCACACACATTTAAGTAATGGGGGTTAAAATAGCTTCCACTGACACCATGGTGATCAATACGGTAGGTCAACTTGCGGGAGGCCTAACTTTTGTGTACAAATTGCAATTGAGGTGATTCTTGCACCATTGGAAAGGTCTTGGTGGTAATAATATATATGGTGGCTACATAGTAATGTTTGGGCCATAAAAAAATTTGTTTGATGCCTCGAAATGTCTCCAAAATATTTCAAATGGTTTTTTGGACCCAAATTTCCAAATTGGGACTCCCCGTTAAAATGGCTTTGCAAGTTGATATCTCCAATTTTTTCACCCATAAATCATTGAGACAAATGAAAAATAATGTAATGATCCAATGGAGATAAAAACACCCCATTTAGGGATGGTTGTAGTCACCAAAATATTTACTGAATGAGGTGAGGAAAATTTTCCTCTACCTCCTCCCTAGAGTACCACTTTGCTTTTTGGAAGTTTTCCTTTCAATCCTATCTATCAAAGGTCATGCTTCCCCTATATTATAGTTCTATACCACTTCTAAAAATATATCTCATATGCCAACTCTTCTTGATAATTTGGTGCTAAGTCCTCTATGGAAGGTAATACCTACTCCTCTATGGAAGGCTCATAAAGTTTAAGATTTTCCACATTGACTATTGAGTAAATGTACATGTATGAGGGTAGACTAAGTATGTAGGTGTTATCTCCCACCTTATCTAATATCTTAAAATTTACATACTGCAGAGCCTTGATAATATTACTAGGACCTTGTAGACTTTCCTTATTCAATTGTAACCAGACTATATCTCCCATTTTGAATGACTTCTCGGTTCAGTGTTGATCATGTCTGACCTTGTATTTTTCTTGTGACTTCTTCAACATCTCATATACATTCAAATGGATGTGCCTAATCTTCTCAAAAAGTTGTTTTGATCATAATGCATCTCTTGTGAGGTCCTCCATCACTTCTCCTTGTTTTCCATATACAACATCCAAGGGTGAAGGGGGAAAATATCCAAAGCAAGTTTCAAAAGGTGACTTACTAGTAGAAGTGTGGATTGCTCTATTATCAAAGTTTTGTATGTAGATCATATTTTCATCCCAGGTCTTCGAATGTTTCTGATTTTAACCCCTCAAAAGCTACACCAAATTATTTTTGACTAATTTTGTATGCCCATTTGTCTCTTGATCGAATGTTGTAGATCTATTCAAGTTAGTGTCCATATTCTCCCACAATGTAGTCCAAAATGCATTGATGAATCAAGTATCTATGTCTGAAATGACACTCCTTGTTATCCCAAAGTGCACTGAGACTTGTTCAAAGAACATGTTTATTTCTTCCTATCATTTTTTGGTCTTTTTACAAGGCATAAGAATGTACATCTTGTTGAGACTGTCAAATACCACAAATAGATATTCATGTCCCTTCCTAGTTGTTGGTAAACCTCCCACAAAATCCATAAAAATTATTTCCAAAGGTCAAGTGGGTATAAGTAAGGGGTGGTATAGACCTTGCTTCTTGTTGTTGGGCTTGTTGGGACAACAGAGAATGCATCCTCTATGATATTGACCTACATCTTCTTGTATTCTGGGCCAGTTCACATACCTCTGCAAGTTGGAAATTGTCTTCCCAACACCAACTTGTCCTGCAATTTTGGAAGTGTAATACTCTTTGATAAGTTGTAGTCGTCCACCTTAGGGACATAAAGATTGTAGAGCTTGTAGAATAAACCATTTTGGAAATGATAGTCAGCCTTGTTCTCACCTTATTCTATACGAATCTGGCCTTGTAGCTATTGAAAAACCTCCTTGACGTTCTCATATTATGTGTATGCCTCTCTATATGCATCATGGGTAAAAGGTTCCATGTTCATCATAGTTCCCAAAGCAATAATTTTGGATTTGGGTGACCTTGGAAGCATCTTTTCCAACTTGTTTGAGTTTTCCTTCTTATACATGATGACTAGATGAAATTGATATAAAAACCCCATCCACTTGTAATGCCTAGTTTTTTTTTTTTTAATCTAGTTCTGCAAATATTGTAGTAGGTGGTGATATGTGTGGATGATGGTCTCTTTTCCCATAAGATAGTTCTTCCACTTCTTGACAGATTGAACCAGGGCATAGAGTTCCTTGTCATAGGTAGGGTAGTTGAGAACTGCACCATGAAATATTTCAGAATGATAACATATAGGTATTATTTCTTGCATCAAAACTACTCCCATGGCATACCCACTTGCATATATCACCACTTCAAAAGTATTGTGCAAGTTTGGTAATGTGAGAAATGGTGCTTGGTAATGGCATACCCACTTGCATCTATCACCACTTCTTTTCCATTTTTTTAAGAAATGGTTTAAGATGTAGACAGAGCAAATGACTGTCTAAACGTTAATCTATTCTCTACTCTACCCCAAACATACCAAAAAAAATGAAAATAAAGCAATAAGAGATAATATCAGGTAATTGTACCTTTGATCCCACGTCTGGTGATGATCTCCTCAAGCTTGGTAGTTGCAATGACTACACATCTCCTCCCAAGGATGACCAACATTCATAGATAGGAAAACAAGGACTACAAGCATGCTATTTTATTCATGAGTTAGGGTTAGATATCAAATGCTAAGTATAAATAAATGAAAATACACAAAACATCATCATTTAGGATAGGAAAATGTGATTCTTTTATTCATCATACAAAGACTGAAACTTACAATCTGTGTCGCCCACTGTTTCGTGAAATTGGTCCTGGCTCCTCTTTACCATGCTCCAAGTGCACTTTGAATGTAATTCTTATCTCAATATTTTGATCATCTCAAGGAAGGGAATGGATTGAAAGGAGGAAGAAGGGGTTGATGAGGGAATGTTGAGGCAATATTTCACAAAAGGTAGCAAAAGCTTGGCTAGGGAGGGGAAGTGAAATTGGGTAGAGTTTCATTGTAAATTATGCTTGGATGTGAAATGAGACTCCAACACCTCCTTTATATGAAAAAAGGATGGTTATCCGGTTGGGTGAGATTCTATAGCAGGTGAATTGGTTGGGAAACCTCCAATAGCCCATGAATTTCAACGAATTCCTTGCAACTTTTTAATTTTTGCAACTTTTTCAAGCATACGCGGGTTGTAATGGTGTAGCAAGTGTATGTATGTGAGTTGTAGTGATGAAGCAAGCATATGTACATGGGTTGTAATGGTGCGGGGCACATACATATTCTAAAAAATGGTTTTTTAAGAAGATCTTCTCAGCAGTGCTTTGGCAAAATATGCAAATAAGAGGTCCAATTCCATGTATGCATGAGTAGGGTATTTTAGGGCTATAACAATATTGATTTTTCAATTGATCTTATGCCAAGAGTTACAACTATATCCAAAGATACTTATAGAATGAGTACCCCTGAGCTAATAGAGATAAATATGAAATTACAAGAGATGTTGGAAAAGGGATATATTAGACCCAATGTGTCTCTATGGGGAGAACCAACATTGTTTGTAAAAAAGGACAATACCTTCGGACTATGCATTAAATACAAGAAATTGAACAAGGTTACAATGAAAAATAAGTATTCGTTACCCCATATTGATGACATGTTCAATCAATTAAGAGGGGCCACGATATTTTCAAAGATCAACTTGAGATCTGGATATCATCAAGGATTAAGATATTCATAAAACAACATTCAGGAAATGGTATGGTCATTATGAATTTGTGGTAGTTCCATCTAGACTTACCATTGCACCAACCACATTCATGTGTCTTGTGAATAGTGTCCTTGATAAATATTTGTATTGGTATTTATCAATGACATCCTTATCTACTCCAAATCTAAAGAGTAACATAAGGAATATCACAAAATAGTATTACAAGCATTGAGAGAGAATCGGTTGTATTGCAAATTTAGCAAATGTGACATCTATCAGAAACAAGTCCACTACTTGGAACATGTCATTTTAGAGCAAGGGATTGCAGTTGATCCAGAAATGATTAAGGCCATCATGAATTTCCCTACTCCGAAAAACTTGACGGATATGAGATCATTTATTGGGCTAGAAGGATATTATCAAATACTCATTAAGGGATTGTCCAAGATTGGTCATTGTTGAGTCTCAGAATTTCCATCCTTTCACAATATTTCTTTTGACTTTTAAATCATTTTCTTCTTTTCTGTAACAGTTTTTTTATTCCATTTCAATATTTATATGTGGGATTAGGCTCAATATTTTCCAATGCATTTATTTTAGTAATTTAAGTGAGTTTATGATTAAATATTAGAAAAACAACATGTTTTCACTTGTCCTTGAAAGTTGGGCAAGTTTGGTAATGTTTATGGGTATATTTGGAGATTCCAACAATGCCAAATTTTACTACTTAGCCTCAAGTTCGAATTCCCTCTTCAACTCTTGAAGATTTGATGAAGATTTCGAATGATCACTCAAATATCTTGGATTTCATGGAAGATTTGTTATCAAATATTTTAGAGATATTTGTGAGAAAAAATTTAGAGATATTACTTGATAATTGTTAGCAAATGGTTGTAACCACATGAGAGATATGAAAATTTAAATTTATTATTGGTTATCTTAGTTTTGTATAAATAAGAGTACCTTCTCCATTCCACAGAGAGGACTCTTGGAGCATATGTCTAGATGATGATGGAATAGAATAAATCATTTTGATATTTCTCTACATATAGCTTCTCATTTTCTAGTTTTATAAATAGTGTGATTTGATTTAGTTTTTTTTATGTATATTAGTAGTAGCATGTGATAGTTATTGGAATGAATAAGGATGGTATGTTCATATAAAATGATAGGTCATACTTACCAAATTCAGTAGAGTTGAAGAAGCTCATCATGGATGAACTTCACAAGAAAACACACTTAGGGAACCCAAGTTACCAAAATATTATCATTGCAATGTGGAAACAATATTATTGGCCTGGAAAGAAAAGGGAAATTGTGGACTGCATTTCTAGATGTATCGAGTGTCATCAAGCCAAGGTTGAACACAAACACCTAGTAGGATTACTACAACCCTTACTAATTCCTGAGTAGAAATGGGAAGTTATATCAATGTATTTCATCACAGGACTGCCAATGACAGTAAAAAAACATGATGCAATCATGGTTGTAGTTAAAAAAATGATAAAGGCTTCTCACGTTATCCCTATAAATTCAATCCCTAAGGTGGTTAACAATGCAAAAATTTTCATGAGGGAAATTTTCAGATTGCATGGTATGCCTAAAACAATTATATCTGACAGAGATGAAAAGCTCATGTCAACATTTTGGAAAGCATTGTTTGAGGGATTGGGGACACAATTAAACTTCATCACTACCTATCATCCCCAAACTGATGGGCTAACATAAAGGGAAAACTAAATACTAGAATACATACTTCAAATGTACATCATGAATAAACCAACAAGATGGGAGGACTACCTACATTTGGTACAATTTGCTTATAACAATGGCTATCAAGCATAACTAAAGATGAGTCCCTTTGAAGAAATATATGGTAGGAATCGCAATATCCCAATTAGCTGGGATAATATAGTGGGTAGAATTATGCTTGGACTCACGATGATGAAAGAAATGGAACAAGAATTCATTAAAATTAAAAAAAATGTGAAAATAACCCAAGATAGGTAGAAAATATACACATATAAGAACAATACACACAAAGAATGTAAAGTTGGAGAACATGTGTATCTCAAAGTCAAACCCCAAAAGAGTCCCCTGTGGCTAGGGACCTATTCTAAACTTCCATCCCAATATTGCAGACCCTTTGAAATCTTAGAAACAATGGGACCCATAGCATACAAGCTTGCATTGCCTCCAAATGTTAAAACACATAATGTTTTCCATGTCTCGTTGCTTAAAAAGTATGTACATGATCCTAACCATATCATTGATTGTGTTGTGATCTAGGTGGAACTAGAGGGAGAGTCCAACCATAACCCATGTGTATACTAGAAAATAGGGCAACAATGCTCCAGAACTAATCCATCGCCCAGGTAAAAGTGTAATGGAAGCACTTTGGGCCAAGTGAAGTTACATGGGAAATGGAGGATGCCATGAGAGAGGCATATCCAATTTTTTTTTCATCTTAAGACATTATTGTAAATAACAGAACACCAAGGATGATATTATTCCAAGGGGTAGGGTATTTAATGTCCCTATTTTGATTCCCTGATTAAATTCATAATTATTTATGTTTAAAACCAGTTTTATTTTGACATAGATATTTTATTATCATGCCATGGTAATCTAGAAATATTGAACATTGCATATATTTTGATTTTTCTGTTAATAAAGAAACCATATATTTGATTGAGCATGAGTGCCTATAGGGACCATGATACCATGAATGGGAAAAAGTGAGGGGGCCAAAAAGGTGGTTCTACATGTCAAAAATCACAAGCCACCCTTGTTAAACTATTTTGTGTGATGCTAAATTATTTTTTTGAATTACCATCTATTTTTCCCTTTGACTTATCCAAAGCCAATAATTGAATGCATGTAAGGACATGGTGGGAAAGTGATCTCACCAAATAATGAGGTCATGAGAAAGTACCCATATGATGGGAATTGTATAATTAACTACATGTAAGAGGTGGTTGAGATATTCATTTTACTAGGTTATTGAGGTATGGCTGAGTACAATCAATTTTGGGAATGGTGAGATTCAAAGCACACATGGGAAAAAGAGTGAGGAATTTGACTAGAGGAGAGAGATGAGTTTTGGGAAGGAAGGAAGTGAGGAAAAATAGAGTGCATGCAAATAAAGAGATCCAACCATAGTGAGTGAGGAATACCAACCAAGAAAATAAGTGTTTTCCACCTTGAGAAGAGTATGAAATCTAGGAAAATTGTTGGAGTTATAGGACTACAACTTGGGCCTTCCTAGGCACACACTGAAGAGCACTGGATGGGGGGGCTTATGAGGGTATGTGTAGCAAATAAAGAATTTGTCTCCTTATTTTGTGTGGGGCAAGCATTGCGGTTCCCAAAAGATGTTTTATGTTCCTAAGAACTTAGCAGTTTGTTCCTTGGAAATTAAATTCCTGCATTAAATTGAGAGACTTCCCATAAAATCCTTGAGAGTGTCAATGTTTACCTTATGGTATCATGGCCTAGCTAGGGGGTGACCTATTGTAAATATATTGATGTCCAACAAAACCTACATTTGGGTGGAAAATATCTAACCCTCGGTCCATTGATTGGACAACAAATTTTAAGTAGATAAATCTCTAATTGCTTCTCTATAAATTCACATACATATTTAAAATGGAGAGAAAAAATGTATGTTTTGTGTCCCTATGTGAAAAATGATCTATTTTATTGGCTTGTGAAGAGAGGTTAAAATATCCAGTTAAATAATGGAAGGGAAAGGTTTTATGTATTTCTATGTGAGAAGTGTATTTAAATTCATTGGTTATTCCTCTTTAAGATTTATGCTACAAAAAAAATATGCAATTAAATTATGATATTTATCAAGTCAAATTATGGAAATGAAGACTGGTAATATTGTTTTCTTCAAGTGTTGAGATTAAATAAAATGTAACTGTTTTTGATGTTTTCTAGTATGGGAATTTGAATGACTTTTGGGTGTTATGGGTGTTGGGCATGTGAGTCCGTTAGTCAGAAAATAGCTAATTTATTGTTGTCTATTTCTTATGCATAATGACGTGTAACCCTTATTAAAACGAAATCATCCTTACCCATGCCTTAGCGCTATAATTTCTATGCAATTTGTTTACTTGTAAAATGTGTCAATTGGCTATAGAATACCTTATAGAACATCAATAATTTTTTCTAAATACTTTTTCTTGGAAATATGTGTCACCCAAAATATTCTCTATGGATTTTCTGAAGAAAACATAGCTTTAGTTTTTCTTAGAAATTAACTAAGCCTTATCACTGAGAAATGAACTCAAATGAGTGTCCCTCCTAGTGGTTCCTAAAATTCATCTTTGGATTTGACATCTTGTTTTACCCCTACATAAGTGCCCCAAGATAATATTCAATTGACACTATGAATACCTTTCTTATCGATGAGTTTAACACTTAGAACTCTTCTAGGAAAAAGTTCAAAAAGTTTTGCTTATCACACAAAAATTATTTTCGAACGATACAACGTGTATTGCATGAAAATAATTTTTGTGTGACATATCTTATATCTCATTTCTCTCATTATCACATCAATGAAAATATTGAAGGGTGCGATGTATCACATCGAAAGTGTTTTTTGTTGTGATACGTCACAAGGCAGGAACTTTTACTCCTTGTGGAAACCAATCGACACTTGGTAATTTTTGAAGAAAAGATGGGAAGATTCTTGTGTATCGCAAAATGGACCTAACCCCTCATGTAGGTAGAATAATATATTCCGATGTAATAAAGGTAAATATTAATAAGGCCTAGCAATAAGGAATAATAATTCCAATGTAAGAAGACCTAATAGAAGCTTTCACTTCTAGAGTATAACTCCATAGGTGTAAAAACAAAACTCAGATCGGATTATTCTTCAAATCCTGTTGGCACCATTATTTGGGACCCATTCCATTGGATTTCTCTATTCTCCCTTATCACATTCATAGCTATCATTTTTCAGCAATTTTTTTGACCCCACCAGCCCCTTTTCGGTTCCCTCGTCATCATGGCCCATACTCGTAGCCAAGACTTGGAAGCTTGCTTCAATACTTTGTGCTATGATTTCACAGAGACCCAACACGAAGTGAGACAACTTAGTGACAATATTTATACCATCAATAAAAATATGCATTCCTCCATCTCCACCTTAATCAAGGAACTCAAAAAAGACTTCAAACAAGACATTACTACCCAACTTGAATCTATCACTATGATGATCTGCACCAAGATGCATATCCCTGTCGATCCTACCTTATCTGATCCACCTTTGCATACCAAAGGTGAAACTTCTTCTCATTCCCATAATTTTCATCACCATCACTTTCAGCGTGACCTACGCCTTCCACGTGTGGATGTGACCAAATTTGATGGCTCAGATCCCACTAGCTGGGTAACTCAAATGGAACATTATTTCTCTTTGTATGGAATTACAAATGAGTTGGCCAAACTCTAGTATGGTGTTCTCCATCTAGATCAAGAACATTGGAAATGGTGGAAATGGAGAAAAACTGGCCTCCAAGGGTATGTTGCTTAGACACACTTTATGGCAAAGCTTTATGAACTCTTTGACACTGACACCAACCATTTAGGTCATTTGACAAAGTTGAAACAATCTAGCATAGTGGAAGACTTTATAGCTTTTGAGTGAATGGATTTCCATACAGAGGGAATGTTCGATGCTTTTTCCGAGAATTTTTTATCAGTGGCCTCAAGGATGAGATTCGTTCCCATGTCCTCATGGCTCTACCTCAAAGTTGGGTGGAGGCTACTAAAAGAGCTAAGGAAGCACAACAAGTTGTCTCTTCTCAAAACTGGAAACCCTCCTTTATTCCTCGCACTAAACCAGTAAATCCCACTCCTCCTTCTAGTCCACTAAAGATCCAAAAATTGACCAGGGCTGAAATGGATGAACACCAACTCAAAGGCCTTTGTTATAATTGTGATGAAAAATATTTTCCAGGACACAAGTGTAAGGAATAAAATATTTTTATGGACATCTTGGAGGATGTTTCAGAAGAGGATGTTGAGGCTCCCCTTTTGTCCGTGTCACCTGAACCAACTGACATAACCCCTCCCTTAGACCCTCCCAAAGTAGAACCGATCATTTCCATAAATTCTCTCATTGGCTTCTCTGCTCCCCAAACCCTCAAGCTAATTGGTTACATCAAGCATAGGAAGGTCATCATTCTTGTTGATAGTGGAAGCACCCATAATTTTATTCATTGCCACATTGCCAAAGAAACTAATTTCTATTTCCGTGCAGTCAATAATTTCCAAATCATGATTGCCAATGGCAGGTCCATGAAATGTGGAGGGCATTGTGAAAATGCCCATCTCCAAATTGGTGACTACCACCTAAAATATCATATGTTTTCTATCGACATGGGCAGTTGTGACATTGTGTTGGGTGCAGAATGGCTAAGGACTTTGGGTCCCATTCTCATGGATTTTAAGGAATTAACCATGCAATTTGACCAGGAGGGCCAACAATATAAGTTCCAAGGCATCATCATCGATTCCCCAGAGATCATTAGTTCCCATCGCATGGAAAATCTGCTCAAAAAAGGTCATTATGGCATTATAGCCCAACTCCATTCCATACAAGCAACTGAGACACCCTCTGTGTCGCAGGACCTCCAATCCATCCCCTCTAAACATCAAGTGGTTTTTTCCACTCGACAGGGAATCCCTCCTTCCTGTGGTTTTCATGATCATTCCATTCCTCTTGTCCCAGGAAACCTTCTTCCCAATATATGTCCCTATCGTCACTCCTTTTCCCAAAAAAATGAAATTGAGAAAATGGTTCAATAACTGCTCAATGCAGGTGTTATATGCCCTAGTACGATCCCCTACTCTTCTCCTATGGTCATGGTCCTTAATAAAGAAGGTTCTTAGTGCATGTTCCCTAACTTCTGCGCCCTCAACAAACTCACCATTAAAGACAAATTTCCCATTCCTATCATTGATGACCTCTTGGATGAATTGAGTGGTGCCCAGTGCTTCACTAAACTTGATCTTTGTTCTGGCTACCACCAGATCCGTATGAAAGAGGTGGACATTCCTAAGACTGCATTTATAACTCATGAGGGCCACTATGAGCTTTTGTTCATGCCCTTTGGTTTGTGTAATGCTCCCTCCACTTTCCAAAGCCTCATGAATCATGTCTTTCATCCTTTTCTCCATCATTTTTTCTTAGTTTTCTTTGATGATATCCTCATATATAGAAAAACCTGGAAATACCATCTTGCTCATGTGGATCGAGTTCTCCATCTACTCTCTCAGCACCAACTTTTATTGAAACAATCTAAATGTGATTTTGGTGCCTCAGAGGTTGAGTACTTGGTTCATCTTGTTGGCAAGGATGGCATCAGGGTGGATCCTAAAAATATTGAAGCTATGCAAGATTGGCCTCACCCAAAGAATCTCAAAATATTGCGTGGATTTCTGGGCTTAACATGTTATTATCGCAAGTTTGTTAAGAATTATGGAAAGATTGTGGCACCTCTCACTGCACTCCTTAAAAAGAATTATTTCACTTGGACTCCAACAACTGCTCAGGATTTTCAAACCTTGAAGATGGCCATGTGAACCACTTCAGTCCTGGCCCTTCCTGATTTCACAAAGACCTTTGTCCTGGAATGTGATTCTTAAGGAATTGGTTTTGTCCTTATGCAAGAGGGTTGGACTTTGGCCTTTACTAGAAAACAATTGTCTGAGAGAAATTTGGGCAAATCAATCTATGCAAAGAAAATGTTGGATATTTTGCATGTCGTTGATCTTTGGTTCCCTTATCTATTCAGGAAATGCTTCCAAATTAAGACAAATCATCAAAGCCTCAAGTATTTTCTAGAAAAACACATTTCCTCCCCAGAGAAACAAAAATGGGTGACTAAGCTCTTTGGATATGATTATGAGATCATTTACAAGAAAGGAAAAGATTATGTGGTTGTGGATGCACTTTCCCAAAAATATGAAGATGAAGGGTCCCTTTTTTCTCCCTCCTTCATTGTACCATATTGGCTCCAAGTTGTATGCAGGAATGGCTACACGATCCCAAAAGTTTGCATCTGATACAACAATTCCAGTCCAATTCTTCAGTTCCCCAGGGTACTCTTGGATCCATTATGAGCTTCGATACAAAGGCCGTTTGTATTTAAGTAAACAGTCAAAACTTAAATCCATGGTACTTTCTAAGCTTCATGCTACACCCATAGTTGGGCATTACGGGTTACCAAAACCTATGACAGGGTCAAACATTTTTTTTTCTGTGATGGTATGAAACAAGGTGTTCATAATTTTGTGGATGAATGTGATGTGTGTCAACACAACAAGGGAGAAACAATCAAATCTCCTGGCATGCTACAACCGCTTCTGATTCCATCTACTATTTGGCGGGATATCTCTATGGATTTTATTGTAGGCTTACCTAATTTTGGAAATAAATTAGTCATCACGATGGTAGTTGATCGTATTTCCAAGTATGCTCATTTATGTGCTCTTCAACACCCATTTACAACATCCGTTGTGGATCAACATTTCATGGATCAGGTCTTCAAGACTCATTGCATGCCGCATTTTATTGTTTCTGATTGCGACCCAACTTTCACCAGCAATTTTTGGCAAGAATTGTTCAAGCTACAAGGCACCCAATTACATCTCAGCACAACTTATCATTCCTAGACTGATGGTCAAACTGAATTTGTCAACAAGTGTTTGGAAACATATTTGAGGTGTTTTTCCTTGGAAAGGAAAAATCAATGGGCTCAATGGTTACCACTAGCTGAATGGTGGTACAACACTTCGTACCATACAACTACCCACATGAATGTTACAGGTATGAAATAACTGAGAGGGGGGGGGGTGAATCAGTTATTGTAAATTATTAACCATTTCTCTC
>JASDQU011378417.1:1541-24016 GCA_032191745.1 Picea mariana | reverse complement strand
CCTAAAATTCCATATCTCTATCCCATATTTAAATCGTAAGGTGTTCACTATTTCAAGGGGCTCTCTTGAAAACCTTTATTATTCACTATCTAGGGATCCCTATTGGTTGGTAATTTTAGTTGAGAGAATGAGTGCTTGTACATTTTTATAATGATATAGGAGCCAATATAAAAAATATAGATATGATCCATCCACTTAGATTTATGGGGATGTGTATAATTTCATTTTTTCATTACATAGGAAGGGTATTATTATTCCCTCAATTTTATTGATCTCATCCAACCCATTAGGTATCCTATTTGTAAATATACCTCTTCACCATCATATAAAAATAATATACTTCGTGTTCCATTCAACCTTAACCTTAGTGCATGAGAAAACATAATGAAATGATAGAGTAAAAGAAGGAAAATATGTATTTCTACCTAAAGGATACTATTACTTCCCTTCGGATAGATTGAACTATGCGATTATAGTCTCTTGCATATCACCTAGTGATAGTGCCTTTGATATTGGATGATAATAAAACATGAATATGATATGGGGTTAGAACATTTTTCTAAATATTACTAACAATATAATATTGATAGATAGATAGATAGATAAATATCCATGAGAATAGAGATATACGGAAGAAAGAGTGACTACTTGAGAATGATCCCATTTCTAGGTCTACCTATAAATATCTAGATATATAAACACCTCCTCATTGAATGGATGAACATGTATCATAATGAAGAGAGGGGTAAAAATAGTATAAAACGAAGAAATTGAACCCAAGTTTATGTTTCTATAGTGGCATATCCCTATGATGGGATGTTAGTTCACTTGTTTACTCATTTTTCGTAATTTTTGTGATTTTGGGGCTTATAAGAGTTTTTTCATGTCTATGTAGTTGGGGTAGAAACAAAATGAGGTACTAAAACTTCCACTAAAAAATGGATACATATGATATCTAGTAAAAATAGGGGTAATTTTCATTGGATAGATGTATTGTAAGGGGGATTGAATAAAATGGTTTTGGGAGTTATTTTTCAATATCTAATGAAATTAGGGGTATTTTTAATACCCAATGAACAAACTTTCTATGCCATATATTCATTGAGTGAATCACCTATGCTAAAAACCTCATAGTGGAATTGATATCCCTAATACATGGCTAATTAGATGCAAAAGATACCCTAAAAAAGTTTTGTATTATGGTTAGATGTATTTATCGTAATAGTTGAGCCATAAAAGCTTCCTTCGCATCATAATTCATAGGTTTCATCCCTTGACCATGTTCAAGCACCTAAGACACATTCTTTATTCTCAAAATATCCTCATGAAACTCATATCCTCACTTAAAGGCCAAAAATATCATAGAGATATAGTGTGTGGTAATTAGAGTCTTGATTCATGGCCCTTGATCCCTAGAATATTTCTTTTGGAATGAAGGTCTAGGTTACCTCCTTGAACCATGGTCAGGTCTTCAATACCCGTCCTAAGTCCAAAAAATATCATAATATCACCCATATCCCAAATTGGAAGATAAATATCCTCTAATAGGTCACATGTATTGGTTTTAGACCTCACCTAGGTCTCTTGATAACCAAAATATTAATTTAGAGACTAATGCTCGGGTTTCCTCCATAAATCATGGTTAAGTCCTAAAATTTAATCCTTATTGTTAGCACTAGGAGTCACTTTCTGATTGCAAGGAAAGTAATTCCAATAACCATCATATGATATGTGAAAGTATGAGAGTTTTTTGAAAGGTCGAATGGAAAAAACTCGGAATTATAATATCCTCACTCAAAAACAGGGCTAACATGTAACAACAAATAAGGTATTGGCTAATTTCAACCGGTATTTAGGGAGTAAATATGGATATAAGGAAGACTTGAATGAGAATAATGTAAGAGCTACTACAAACATCACGTCCACAAAATCCCAAAAGAAGAAAGTTTCTAAAAACAAGATCCTCTTGAAATTAGAAACTAAGGAACTAAATAAACACCATGACAATAAAAAGATCAAACATCCATCACATCATTACCATAGTCATCCATATGAAACATTCGAGTATGAACATTTAGCATTAGAAGCAAATAGTTTGAAATAAGAGCTGATTTCTATTAGTCAAAAAGTCTTAAGTCGAGTACATACTAGATCACAATCACTTTATCAAAATATTATAGTTTCTTGGGAGCCTTTCTCTACCATCTGAACCCATTAAATCAATTCACAAATATATTTATAACAAGAAAGGGAGGCAACAGTTGGAGGTACGAGTTGGCATCTTTTCTTTTAAAATATCAGAACATTTATTTATTCTAACAACTAAGATAACAGCCTATGCTATAAAGCAGGGAAGTGTTGGTGACTAAACCCAATCATGCTTCTAACTTCTTTGATGCTTTTTTTCTGCTCAGCTCCTATTTTTCCATGTGTCCCTTTGGATCTTGTAGTTTTCCTCTGAATGTCGACTTCTACTTCTGTCATTTAATACATTATTAACCTATCTAAAATTATTGGCTTAGTCTTGGATACTCCCTTCGGTATCAATTTTGTGTAGCGCCCCCTAGAGTGGAACAAGGAAAGAAGGTAGCGCTCATGGGTAGCATCCTTGTGCTGCATGTCTGCGGCTACATTTGTCCTCTGTTGCAAAATTGAGTAGCACCTATGTGTAAACCTACTGTCTGTAAGATATTACGCAATGCCTATGGGTAGCGCCTATGTAACAATTCTGCATTCTGTAAAATATTATGCAGTGCCACCTACACTGTGTTTGCATAAGGGTTTGTGTATCTAAGCAGAAATGCAGCGTCTTTGACTCCTAAATGTGTGTAGGTATGTTTTTGTCCTTCCATGATGAAAAATCAATTTACTAAGGTGCTTTTACCACTAAGGAAACTAGTATTTGGAAAAAATTCCAAAATTCATATAGTTAAACACCTAGAAGCCTGTATAGGTGGAAAAACTTAATATGTGCATATCAGTTAACCTTCCCAAGAAGGAAATACTTTCAAAAATGGGATTTACCACTACCAACTACTTTTTCATTTTAACACTTAGCCTCACACACTTCCTGGTGGAAAGAGTATCTTCAACTAACTCAGTAGACTTCTTCTTCTTAGAACTGGTAGGCTTCTTCCATATAGTTGTGTTCTTCTTAGCACTGGTAGTCTTCTTCCATATAGTGTAAATTGTTTTGATACTTCTGAGTGGCCTCTCTGCATGTTCTGGCAGAAAGAGAGGCATCCTGCTCTTCGAAACATTTCCCTTACCATGGGTTCTATGTCAAAAAGATGCATGTCCACATGTTATGCTCAAACTATCTTGCCATCTTTGTGTGGTTTCTTCAACTGAGGGGTCTCCATGACTCAAAAAGAGGGTTCTTAAGAGGCTGTAAGGGATACTATTGACCAAAAAACTTCAATTTAAGTCTCAAGAGCACAATGAACATGGCTATGAGAAATGGACTTTCAGGCTCATACATGTTTTCAGAGTGTAGACTATGAGGATGTATTTTCGAAATGACTCTTCGTACAGGATGAAAAGAAGCAAAGCATAATCAGAGAGGTTTGAGCAATGCCTCTGCATAGTGCAACACTTACACAGAGGGTGGGATATTTCAGGCCCATGACTTTCAGAGGATATGACTAAACACAATAATCAGACTATGGATATGAGCGAAGATGTTTACAGGAATGTAAATATGGATCCCATACTACCCTTCAAGCTTAGAAAACCAAAACTCGAGCAAAAATCTTCTATGAAAATTAATATGTGAAGAAGGTTTCACAGGATACCTGTGAAGTCGACAAATTTTGAGCTCCTCAACGCGAACTTAGGATGAGATTGAGGAAACTTCAGCCCTAAAATCTCTCACAACATCGGATTTAGTGGGCATGCCATCGTCTGATCTAAACTGGCAGACTTACGTAGTGCATCACTATTGAACTTTCAAATTTAGAAATTGTTACGAAGGATCATAAATGAAATATATTTTGAAAACCTTTCAACTGACTTTAGACACTGAAAACAAGGGTTAAGGTATCATTCGTGGCAATCATGAATTGGAGTGGGTGCATGATAATTGTGAGAGGCTCTATGAAAATGCCTACTGAGTGGGAAGTGTTATCCAAATAAAAAATGAATGGACAGGTGAGTGGTGATGATGAGGTATGTATGTGAGGTCATGAGTGATGAGAGAGGTGTGTCACATCATCTTGGTCATGGGAGGTATCAACCTAGGGATGAATCACGAGAGGGGACATAAAGAATAGACCATGAGCTCATAAGGGTTTAAGGACAAAAAATTGAATTAGGGGTCAACACATGAGCTATGACTCAAAGGTTTATTCATCCTAAGGGGTCCTATCCTAAATAGCATTTAAAGGATGAGAAATTTATTTTAAAGAGAAAATAAGAATCTAAGTGTTTTTTGTTTTTTTTTTCTTTTTAAACAAAAACAAACTCAGAGACCCAAGGCGAGTTAATGTGATAACATTGGCTCCACAGGGGATGGAATGTCCCCTATGGGCTACCAAGAATGAGTAGATTCAGTGCCTTATAATATGGCTATGGGGTTGGCTATTGGAACACAAAAATAAAAGAGAATGATATTTAGAATGATTTAAAGAGCCACTCCCGTATCAAGAAAAGTACTTATTTAGGAAATGCCCATTTACAGGGCCACCAAAAACCTCTTCATTCTCCATATTCTTCAACTTGAAACTGTTATTAGGGAATACCTCAGAGATTTTGAAAGGACCAATCCATAAAGCTTTGAATTTACCATGCTTCCCTTTATCCTACCTCGGTGCATCCCACTTGAGCACCAGATCGCCCAATTGGAAATCCTCTTTTTTCACATTCTTGTCGAATTCTTGCTTGATCTTCAGTTGATGATCATATACCTTATCTACTAGTTTCTCCCGAGTCTGTTGCACTTCAACCAGTTGTTGAATCCTCCTGATCATATCATCCGGCTGCCCTTGATAACCTTGGAGGAATTTTTCCATAGGAAAGGTGAGTTGAGAGGGAAAAACGAACTAAACTCCATATACCAACTGGAAAGGAGAAAGGCCCAAGGCCCTCTTTGTTTTCACTCTATCATCCCACAAAGAAAAATTGATTTTTGAATCACATGCATTTTTGTTATCCTCCAACAACTTCTTAACAATATTTCTAAGTCTTTTGTTTGAGGATTTTGCAAGCCCATTTCCTTGTGGGTAATAAGGGGTTGAATGAATCAATGTGGTCCCCTATTGTTCACAAAACTGAATCAATGGCTCATCCTTGAAGGATGCAGCATTGTCAGTGACAATTCTATTCAAACGACCAAACCTTGCTATAATGTCTTCCTGGTAGGGATAGCCTCTATCCACTTAGTGAAGTAATCTGTGGCAGTCAAGATCCATCTATGTTGGCCACTGTAAGTGAGATGAATTTCCCTGATAAAATCTAAGCCCCATTGTTGAAAAGGTCCTGAAACTGCTATGGGCTTTAATGGAAAAGACTTAAGTTGTTTCTTTCTAGAAATTTTTTTACATTTAACATGTGCTCTGATCTTAGCACAAACATCTATGAATAGACTAAGCCAAAAATACCCAGCCCTGAGAATCTTGTAGGCAATAGTCCTCCAAAAATGATTCCCCCCACACAAACTATCATGAAAATAAAACATAATCCTTTGGGCCTCTTGCAAGTCTAGGCATCTCAATAGCACTCCCAATGGATCCTTCCAATAAAAAACTTGATCAACCAAGCAATACATTATCGATTTGAGTTTTAATGCTCTCCCCTTGTTCTTTTCCATATCACTTGGAGGTTGTATATTCTACAAGAAAAATATAATTTCCTTGTACCAACTGCAATTTTCCAATGCAGGGCTGGCCTGAGCACCTCTATTGTTTAATTTGGTCTGCTTCTTTTCTGAACATAAGTCAATGAAATTTACTCCCAACACTAAGCAATTTGATTTAGCCAACAACTTGGCTAAAACCTGGCACTTTACCGATTTGGTAGGCCTGAATTCTAAATCAAATTCAAGGATCTTAGCAATCCATTTGTTGCATTTTCTGTCAATATCAGGCTGAATAAGAATTTATTTTACAGCAGCTGATGGAACATAATCAATAACTCTTGAATGCAACATATAAACTCTAAAGGACTTAAGAGTTTTAACCAATGCATGGGCTTTCTTATCCATAATGTCATATTTTAATTATGCATCCCTCAAAGCCTGACTAAAAAAAGCAATGGGCTGCTCTAAGCCTTCAGAGTTCTTCTGTAACAAAATTGTTGCTACTGTATCAAAAGAGGCAAAAGAAAAAATAACAAAGTTCTTGGAGTAGTCTGGGATGACTAGGACCGGGGCTTCCATCAAATCTTTATTTATTTGATCAAAATAACTACGAGCCTCAACATTCCACTTGATTTCATTATCTTTCCTCAACATGGTTGTGATATACTTGAGAAACTCAAAAAAATTCGACAAAAACCCTCTTAAGAAATTAACCTTTCCTAGAAAAGATTGAATTTCCTTTTTAGATCTAGGTAGTGCTAAGGTTAGTATGGCTTCAACCCAGCTGGAATCAATCCTCACTCCTTCAGCTGACACGATATGCCCCAATAATTTTCCTTCTTTCATGGTGAACAATGACTTTTTCAGATTCAAAGAGAGGCCAAATTTTCTTCATTTTAAGAATACCTTTCTTAAATGATCACAGTGCTCTTCATCAGATTGAGAGAACATGGTTATGTCATCTAAGTAGATAAAAAAAAACTTATCCTTCTCCCCAATAAATGCTATGTCCATAGCTCGCTGAAAGATCGCCCCCACATTCATCAAACCAAAGGGCATCTTGGCATACATGAATTTACCCAAAGAAGTGGTAAAAGTTGTCTTCTCTCTATCCTCTAGCAAAACAAAAATCTGGTTGTAGCCAGAAAAACCATAAACCATAGACATTCGGGCCACCCCTGTCACCCTCTATAATATATGCTCCATCTTGGGAAAAGGTAATTATCCTTTTTAGAACCTCTGTTCAGATTCAAGAAATTGACATAGAGTCTTATTTCTCCATTCTTTTTCCTCACGGGGACCAAATTATCCAGCCATTTGGAATATCTCAAAGGAACAATATTTTTTCATCTAAAAGATTTTTTACCTCCTTCTCCATGACAGATAGTAACATAGGATTGATTTTCCTCAACTTTTGCCTGAAGTGCTTAGTCTCTTATTTTAATGGAATCTTGTGCTCTATAATGCTTGTGTCATAAGTTCGGATATCTTTGTAAGTCCATGCGAATACATCAGAAAACTCCTTCAACAATTTGACATATTCATCCCTCTGCTCTCTTGATAGTTTTCTTGACAACTTGACATATTTTGGATCCTTCTGTGTTCCCAAATTGCACTCAGTTATATCAGCAATTCTGTTAAGGAAAACATCAACATATGGAGTAATTTCAGAATCAAGATCCTAATCAATGTGTAATGCAATAAATTCATCAACAAACTCAAGAAATTTTTTGAGTTCTAAATCATCTTCAAACACCTTCCAGTATTTGACATTGTCTGGTATAGAAGGCCTATATTTGAATTCTACATCATACTTGAGTTTTGTCGGTATGGGTATCCTAAAATGGCTTGCTGATATAGCCAAAGAATCATCCATAGAGTTCTATTCTCATGGAATAAAAGATATGTCATACTCAGAGAAAAAAAACTCCACTAGGTCCCATACATCATTTCTATAAGATCTAAGCCTAGGGTGCTTAGTTTGGAAAAGATTTTTGGTCTGATGGACTATCAATTCAGCATCTCCAAATACTGAAATTTTTTTAATCCCCATATCCTTTACATCTCTCAAGCCCAAAATAAGAGCTTCATACTCTGACACATTGTTGTTAGTTTCAAATTATAGTTTGTATGAAAAAGATATGGTTTCCTGAGTTGGTGAGAAAAATACCACTCCAGCACTGACACCTTCCTTAGAAGAGGCTCCATCAAATAACATATTCCAAACAGAATTGGTTAGAGGAGGTTCTTTATACAAGGTAGCAGACTTTTTTCTTATTTCAAGAGGAGTTTCAGGAGCATTGGCGAGCTGCAAAATGATGGACCCCAAATCGGTATCAAGAGAAAAAACAGGATGATTAGCAAGGTTTGCTTCATCACTAATAATGTAAGCCAGTTGGGCTTCTTTGTAAAGTCTTCTATCCTCCCCATCAAACTCCAGGATAGTTTCATATGAGAGATCCATCTGCAAGGTTCCTCCAAATATTTTTATGCAAGACCTTGACAAGAGCATGCCAAACCTGGGAGGAACATCAGCCACCACAACATCCATAAGTATACTTTTCATGGGAAGCTGAAATAGAGTCAAAACCATATCCTTAATGACCCCCAAACATTTTTCTTTCCTAGATTCGAAAGAATATAAGTCATGATAGGTTTTGGTGATTTCTAGTCCAAATTCATCCATAACACATTTTGGCATAAGATTATGGGAGGCCCCTGAATCGAAAAGATAGTTATGTAGCACCTTGTCATGAATATTGAGAGAAGTATAGAAGAGAGGGGATGAGTCATCTCTATATTCTATCAAAGGGCCTAAAATCGCAGTTGGTTTTTCATCTTGCAGAGTTATTGAATCAAATGGAATTAGGAGAAGCATCGGGTTGTAACATTTTGATCAGATATTTTTTAAATTCTTCATCTTTTATCAATTCCAAAAACGGTACAGGGATCTTAATTTTCTGGATCTCATTCTCAAAACTAAAGGAGGGGGAAGGCTTAAGAATCTCTTTGGTTTCAAGAGGAGGATTTCTGATCAGAAGTTGTGGGTTTTGAGAATCTTTTTCCTTGCTTTTCACTGTCAGAGTCTTGGAAGAATTTTCTTTCTAAATAGGTTGATTAAGGGAAGCACTTTTTTCTTCATTCTTCTTAGATCTCAGATTATATCTGCTATCATTTTCCTTCATTTGTTCTCCCTTTCTTAACTCATTGATTTGAATATCCATTAAATATTGCTCATAAGAGGATTGAGTCAAGTGTGGGGATGGGGATGAATCACCTAAATAGTGAATCTCAGGATCAGCCTCTACCTTCTCTTCTTCTTCATCAACAACGAGATTACTCTGAAAAGGAGCTTGAATCCTTTGATCATCTCTCTCTCTGTTTCTGGGATATCTAGGAAGGATTTGGGGAGCACTGTTCGGTCTTAGGAAATTGACTCTATTTTCAGTGTTGTGAGCATTTCTATATGGCTGTCTTCCTTCTGATTTTAACTTCTCAATCTCAGTAGAAAGGGACTTTACTAATTTTGTCAACTCATCTACATGTGAATGGAAGATTCAACTCTATTTTTCCTCCTATCTCTGTCAGATTTTCCCCTGAGCTTATCTAAAGAAATTATGTTGGATTCTACCTCTATGGAAACATCTTTCATCTAAACTAAGGAAGATGACCTTCTCTCTCTCAATAGAAGGCAGAACTCAGAGTAAAAGGAACTGGCATAACTGATTTTTTCCATGGCTTCAGTGGGTTTTATCTCATCAGGGATCTTCTTGTACATTTTGTTAAATCTTTTAGAAAATTTAGAGATAGACTCTCCTTATTTCCTTTTCAAAGATCCAAATTCAGTGATATAATATAGAAAATCCTTTTTGTCACCCCAGTGCCTCAATAAGGCTTCATCCAATGGCTCAATACTCGCAATGGATCCAGGGGCCAGACACCTAAATCGCTTCCTAGCTTCACCAAAAAGGTTTTGGACAAAAACTCTCATCCAAACATCTTCATTTTAAATATTTTGGTTATCTGCATAGCTATAGAAAGCAACAAGATGTTCCTCAACTATTATATATTCTTCTCTTATAAACTTGGGCATGTATTTCAAATAATCTCCAGGGGGGAAATCGTTCATCAGCTGAGGCAAGACTGGAGGGGCATATTTTGCAGCCACTATGGCATCCATCCTATTTGCAGGGGGGTTAACAACTTCCATTTGATTTTTTATTCTAGGTGAACAAGCAGGAGAAAGAGATCTGGTTGTGTGTAGATTAGGAGATAGAGAAAAGGACAAAGGGGAGATTTTAGTCTTCACAACAATAGATGGATTCTTGGAAGAGGATGGTAAGGTCTGAGAAGGAGATGAAGCTCCTACTTCTTGAGAAGCTAGAATTTTAACAAAGAGAGGTGTAGAAAAACCTAATGTAGGGAAATATTCAAAACTATCAAGACTAAAACACTTCTCAATATCAAGGGAGGAGAATATATCAATGTTTTCTTATTTCAATTCAGTTTCAAAGGTAAAGTATTCAACAGGAAACTCTTCAAAGTCTATATTTTTAGATACTTTAGCAGAAGATAAAGGCAACTTAGTTGATAAAACAATTGGAGTATTAAGAGTGGAATCAAGAAAATAACTAGAAGCACTCGTAGTAGTAGCAGAAAAACCTTTTTTAGAATATTTTCCATTCTTGATTATCTTCTCTGGGTTAGCCACAGGTTAAACCAAAACTGTGGATTTGATCTCGTATGTCTACCTTTAGGCACTAGATATGAATCAATGGAGGCGCTAGGTGCAAGATGCAATCTTCAAAATACTAAGTCCCAATCCACCTTGAGAACTAGTGAGCATTGTTGTTCTATCCTAGGGAAAAGTCTTCAAATCATTCCCCGACAACGACACCAAAACTGTTAGCACTAGGAGTCACTTTCTTATTGCAAGGAAAGTAAGCCCAGTACCCATAAGATGATATGTGAAAGTATGAGTGTTTTTTGAAATGTCAAATGGAAAAAAATTGGAATGATAATATCCTCATTCAGAAACAGATATAAAATGTAACAACAAATAAGCTCTTGGTTAGTTTCAACCAGTAGTTAGGGAGTAAATATGGATAGAAGGAAGACTTGAATGAGAAGAATGTAAGAGATACTACAAACATCAGGTCCACAAAATCCCCAAGGAAGAAATTTTCTAAAAAAAAGATCTTCTCGAAATTAGAAACTAAGGATCTAAATAAGCACCATGACAATAAAACGATCAAACATCCATCACATCATTACCACACTCATCCATAAGAAGCATTCGAATATCAACATTTAGCATTAGAAGCAAATAGTCTGAAATAAGAGATGATTTCTATTAGTAAAAAATTCTTAAGTCCAGTACATAATAGATCACAACAACTTTATCAAAATATTACAGTTTCTTGGGAGCCTTCCTCTACCATCCGAACCCATTAAAGAAATTCACCTATCTATTTATAACAAGAAAGGGAGGAAAAAACTGGAGGTACGAGATGGCCTCTTTTCCTTAAAAATATTAGAACATTTATTTATTGTAACAACTAAGATAACAACCTATGCTATAGAATAGGGAAATGTTGGTGACTTAACCCAATCATGCATCTAACTTCTTTGATCCTCTTTTGCTGCTCAACCCTTGTTTTTCCATGTGTACCTTTCGATATTGTAGTTGACCTCTACACGCCAAGTGCTACTTCTGTCATTTAATCCATTATTAACTTATCCAAAATTGTTGGCTTAGTCTTGGCTACTCCCTTAGGTAGCAATTTTGTGTAGTGCCCCCTAGAATGGAAAAAGGAGAGAAGGTAGAGCCCATGTGTTACATGTATGCAGCTACATTCGTCCTCTGTTGCAAAATTGAGTAGCGTCTATGTGTAAACCTGCACTCTGTAAGATATTACGCAACGTCTGTGGGTAGCGCCTGTGTAACAATTCTGCAGTCTATAAAATATTACGCAGCGACACCTACGTTGTGTCTGCATAAGGGTTTGGGTAGCTAAGCCAAAATGCAACATCTTTGAATCATGAACGTGTGTAGATTGTTTTTTGTCCTTCCATGATGAAAAATCAATTTACTTAGGTGCTTTTACCACTGAGTGAAACTAGTATTTGGAAAAAATTCCAAAGTTAATATAGCTAAACACCTAGAATCTTGTATAGGTGGAAAAACTTAATATGTGCATATCAATTAACCTTCCCAAGAAGGAACAAATTTAAAAAATGTGGTTTACCACTACAAGCTACTTTGTCATTTTAACACTTAGCCTCACACTTCTTTGTGGAAAGAGTGTCTTCAACTAACAAAGTAGACTTCTTCTTCTTAGCACTGGTAGGTTTCTTTAGTATAGTTGTGCTCTCCTTAGCTACTATTTTTTCATCTTCAATGGTAGGATTAACCAACACCTATAAACTTTTTTTGGTTAATTCATCTTGGAAATGATTTAGTTATGCATTTAGCTTCATGTTCTAAGGCTGGAAACCCCTGTTTTGTCTGTAAATATTCTTCAGCTATTTACAAAGAGGGAGAGTCTTTCTCACTGTGAACCTTTCCAAGTCCAGGGTATGGTTGTAGCCAATCATGATCTCATTCATCTAAGCCAAGTGGACCATGTCTTATGCTTTGAGATGAGCTATTTCTCTCCTTGCATCCCTAAGTTGCTTAATAAGTCTTTTGTAGGTCTGGCTGCCAAGAGGGTTGGGTACATGTGCAGTCTCAGAAGGCTTCTTCCCATTCTTTTCTTCCATATGTACAATATTTTCCTTGCATGTTTCATCAATATTCTCAAAACCTTTTCCTTTATGCTTCTTCTCTTGCATAACAAACTTTTCTTTATTTTTCATAGAATTTTTACAATCCTTCACAGGGATTTCGTCGTCCCTCTCCAAAGGTCTTTTGGTACCTTTACCCTTGATTTTATGTACAGGGGTTTCTTGTAAAGGTTGTCCTTTGAAATCCCCCTTAGGAATTGATGACCTGGTGAAAGGTATTTTAGCTTTGATTTTAGTTGTTGGAGAAGGAGAGGGAAAGAGAATCTTCTTCCATTTTTTTGATGTCACCTTGGTAGAATATGGAACTTCTTCTAACCCTGGTGGAGGTGGTGGTGAGAAATCTCTATGTGGGGAAGGACATACCTCCTCCTCATCTTCTCTGACCTGCTTATTGATCTCTAAAATAGGGGCTCTGACCTTTCTCTTCTTGTTGATCCCTATTTTAGTATTGGTAGGTGATGAAGAGCCTGCAATTTGTGATTGGGGGGTAGGTGTTGGGTTCAGCTTAAAGTGAGAAGAGAAGAAAAAAATCTCCCAGGAGATCTCTTTCTTTCCCAACTCTTCAAGGACAAGCATCTTGATAAGTCCATAGTGGAAAAGCATGAAGTCCGCATCCCTGGATTTGGCTTGCCCCCTGTCTTCCATTTTACCTATACTTCTTAGCTGGTAATATGGAATATTCATCTAAACCTTACCAGTAAAATGCAACAACAACCTTATGTGGTAATGGTACAAGGTGTTAAATATCCCTTCACAACCAAAGTATATCTGTATGATTTTCAATATTCTATCAAATTGGTCAATCAACTGATTCCTTGAACCATTCTTATATAAATCATTGGCTTGGTATTCAGGCTTGAAAATATCTTTAACGAAAGGTGAACTCAGTACCATGGCCTTGAACCAATTTTCTCCTGAAATGGGAATCCCTATTGCAGTTGAGATGTAGGCTTCAGTCATCTCAAATTCCAAGTCTCCAACTTTGGTTTTCTTGCCATCAAAATTTAGTGCAAATTTTTTTTCTACTTCTGAGTGGCCTCTCTGCATGTTATGGAAAAAAGAGAGGCATCCTTCTCTTCGAAACATTTCCATTGCCATGGGCTCTATGTCAAAAAGGTGCATGTCCACAGGTTTTATTCGAACTATCTTGCCACCATTATGTGCTTTCTTTGACTGAGGGGTCTCCATGACTCAAAAAGAGGGTTCTTAAGAGGCTGTAAGGGATGCAATTTACCATAAAACTTCAATTCAAGTCTCAAAAGCACAAGGATGACCCTCCAAATTAATAGTGCTTATAAAATGAACTTGGCTATGAGGAATGGACTTTTAGGCTCACACAAGTTTTCAGAGTGTAGACTACGAGGAAGTATTTCTGAACTGACTCTTCGTACAGGATGAAAAGAACAGAAGGATAATCATAGAAGTTTGAGCAACACCTCTGCATAGTGCAATGCATACATAGAGGATGGGCTATTTCAAGCCTGTGAATTTTAAAGGCTATGACTAAACATAATAATAAGACTATGGATATGAGTGAAGATGTTTATAGGAATGCAAATATGGCTCCTATACTACCCTGCAAGCTTAGAAAACCAAAACCCGAGCACAAATATCCTATGAAAATTAATATGCGAAGGAGGTTGCACAGGATACCTGTGAATTCGACAACTATTGAGCTCCTCAGTGTGAACTTAGGATGCGATTGAGGAAACTTTTTCCCTGAAATCTCTCAAAACATCAGATTTAGTGGGCATGCAATCATATGATCTGAACATGAAAACTTATGCAATGCATCACTACTGAACTTTCAAAGTTACAAACCATTACCAAGGATCATAAATGCAATATCTTTTGAAAAAATTTCAACCAACTTCAGGCACTGAAAACAAGGGCTAAGGTATTAGTCGTGGCAATCATGACTTGGAGTGGGTGCATGATAATCATGACAGGCACTATGGAAATGCCTATTGAGTAGGCAACGTTCTCCAAATAAAAAATGAATGGACAGGTGAGTGGGGATGATGAGGTATGCATGCAAGGTCATGAGCGATGAGAGAGGTGTGTCACATCTGCCTGGTCATGGGAGGTATCAACCTAGGGATGAATCACGAGAGGGGACATAAAGAATAGACCATGAGCTCATAAGGGTTTAAGAACCAAAAACTGAATTGTGGATCAACACATGAGATATGACTCAAAGGTTTAGTCATATTAAGGGGTCCTCTCATAAATAACATTTAAACGATGAGAAATTTATTTTAAAGAGAAAATAAGAATCTAAGGTTTGTTTTTTTTTTAATTTTTCTTTTTAAACAAAAAAAAACTTAGATACCCAAGGCGACTTAGTGTGATAACACTTATTTCTTAAAATCTCCAAATAGAATCCATATCCTACTCCACAATCTAAATATCCCCTATAAGTGTTGTGGGTCTTTTGTATTCATTTTAGTCATTGATGGTCACCCTAAGCCTTTTTATCTTAATTTAGTGATGCAGCCCCCCCCCCTCCTAGGCGTTCTGCGACCTCCTGGTCTAAGATCGTTCAAATCAAGGAGTCATATTGACTCTTTGGGCTTCTTCTTGAACCAAAATCAACTTGTACATGCCCCCTTTTCTCCTTAGGCACAGGTCCTGTGGAACCTGCAGGCCCTTCCTCTAACACTCTTCACACTTTTTAATTCACGGGCACTAGCTCCTTCTACTAGGCCTATTCCTGGATGTGACCTAGCACCATGACCTCACGTAAGCACAAGATTGTGGGGCAGACAAAATTTGTTTGAGACCATACCTCTCTTCTCCCTGTAATCCACCACCAGCTACAACGCGTCCCTTTGGAAATATCATGGTTTCAATCATGGTGCTCTCTAGTATTTTTAAAGTTCAAGCACTTCCTGTCCCCACAATCCAGTGCTACCATTGATCCTGTGATCTCGTCGATCCTTCTTGACCGACGATTGAGATATTCCTCCTTTTGCATGCACTCCCAGATCTCCACAATCTATGGATGCATGCCCTCCCTTCAAATTGACATATTTGGTCCACGTTGGGACTTCAGCCTTCGGAAGGCTGAACTTCACGCTCACTTTCTCTCAGAGCACTTTGACCCAAAATTGATGGATTTCCACCACGCGTCCCTTTGGATTCGATGGTCCATATATTCTTAGACTATTCAAGCTTTGAGAGTTTCAAACTCCTTCACACTCATTCCTCCTGGAGTGATTTCACTCAAAGACGATGGATTCTAGCCACGTGTCCCTCTGGATCTGATACTCTAGATATTCTATGCTCAGGCCAACTTCATTTCAGAGCGTTAAGCCTTCAAACTTTTGGATTGCTCGTCACATGCTCTCTTCAATGAAAGGTTGCGATCTACTTTGGCCTCCGGGGCTTTGAGATTTTTTCACACTCCACACTTGAAATCCTCCGAAGTGACTTTCCCTGAAGTCTCATATTTGTCAACGTGTGTCTTTTGATGAACAACGACCTAGATCTATTTTGGAATTTAGCTCTTCGATGATTCCTCTTTCTTCTTGTCTGATAACTCACGAAGTACTTTTTCTCCAAAGTCTCAGATCCTCCACCACCCATCCTCCTAGAATATGGATGGTCCCTGTCTACTTCAGGTCTTCATAAATTCGGCTATAATGTTATCATATTCACTTTCAAAGGACTTAAGGCCCATGCAATTTACCTTTATTGGACTTCTTTCGATCCTCTACGCTTAGATCCTACGACTAGGATCTATTTATTCCTCAACGTGCTCCCTTGGTTGTTTGGAAATGGATTCAACGGTCCATATTTCTTCCCACAACTAATGTAATGGAAGCTTACTTGATAAAACAGTTGGAGTATTAAGAGTGGAATCAAGCAAATAACTAGAAGCACTTGTAGTAGTAGCAAAAAAACCTTTTTTAGAATCTTTTCTGTTCTTGATTATCTTCTCTGGGTCAACCACAGGTGAAACCAAAGGTAACTGTGGATTTGATCTCATATATCTGCCTTTAGGCCCTAGATCTAAATCAATGGAGTCGCTAGGTGCAAGATGAATATTCAAAATACTAAGTCCTAATGCACCTTGAGAACTAGTAAGCATTGTTGTTCTATCCTAGGGAAAAGTCTTCAAATCGTTCCCCGACAACGGCACCGAAAATGTTAGCACTAGGAGTCACTTTCTTATTGCAAGGAAAGTAAGCTCAGTACCCATCAGATGATATGTGAAAGTATGAGTGTTTTTTGAAAGGTCAAATGGAAAAAAATTGGAATGATAATATCCTCATTCAGAAACAGGGATAATATGTAACAGCAAATAAGGTCTTGGATAGTTTCAACCTGTAGTTAGGGAGTAAATATGGATAGAAGGAAGACTTGAATGAGAAGAATGTAAGAGATACTACAAACATAAGGTCCACAAAATACCCAAGAAAGAAATTTTCTAATAAAAAGATTTGCTTGAAATTAGAAACTAAGGAGATAAATAAGCACCATGACAATAAAATTATCAAACATCCATCACATCATTACCACAATCATCCATATGAAGCATTCTAATATCAACATTTAGAATTAGAAAAAAATAGTCTGAAATAAGAGATGATTTCTATTAGTAAAAAATTCTTAATTCCATTACATACTAGATCACAACCACTTTATCAAAATATTATAGTTTCTTGGGAGCCTTGCTCTACCATCCGAACCCAATAAAGCAATTCACCTATCTATTTATAACAAGAAATGGAGGCAACAACTGGAAGTACAAGATGGCCTCTTTGCCTTAAAAATATTATAACATTTATTTATTCTAACAACTAAGATAATAGCCTATGCTATAGAACAGGGAAGTGTTGGTGACTTAACCCAATCATGCTTCTAACTGCTTTGATCATCTTTTGTTTCTCAACCCTTGTTTTGACATGTGTACATTTGGATATTGTAGTTGTCCTCTACACACCAAGTGCTACTTCTGTCATTTAATCCATTATTAACTTATCCAAAATTGTTGGCTTAGTCCTGGCTACTCCCTTGGGTAGCAATTTTGTGTAGCACCCCCTAGAATGGAACAACGAGAGAAGGTAGAGCCCATGTGTTACATGTATGCAACTACATTTGTCCTCTATTGCAAAATTGAGTAGCGTCTATGTGTAAACCTTCTCTCTGTAAGATATTATGCAACACCTATGGGTAGTGCATGTGTAACAATTCTGCATTCTGTAAAATATTACGCAGCACCACCTACGCTGTGTCTGCATAAGGGTTTGGGTAGCTAAGACAAAATGCAACGTCTTTGACTCTTAAATGTGTGTAGAGTTGTTTGTGTTCTTCCATGATGATAAGTCAATTTACTTAGTTGCTTTTACCACTGAGTGAAACTAGTATTTGGCAAAAATACCAAAATTCATATAGCTAAACACCTAGAAGCTTGTATAGGTGGAAAAACTTAATATGTGCATATCAGTTAACCTTCCCAATAAGGAACAAATTTTAAAAATGGGGTTTACCACTACCAGCTACTTTGTCATTTTAGCACTTAGCCTCACACACTTCCTGGTGGAAAGAGTGTCTTCAACTAACGCAATAGACTTCTTCTTCTTAGCACTGGTAGGGTTCTTCAGTATAGTTGTGCTCTCCTTAGCTACTGTTTTGTCATCTTCAATGGCAGGCTTAACCAACACCTATAAATTCTTTTGGGTTAATTCATCTTGGAAATGCTTTAGTTATGCCTTTAACTTCCTGTACTAAGCCCGGAAACCCCTTTTTTGTCTGTAAATATTCTTTAGTTGTTTACAAAGAGGCAAAGCCTTTCTCACTACGAACCTTGCCAAGTCTGGGGTATGGTTGTAGCCAATCATGATCTCATTCATCTAAGCCAAGTGGAACATGTCTTATGCTTTGAGATGAGCTATTTCTCTCCTTGCATCCCTAATCTTATTAATAAGTACTTTGTAAGTCTGGCTGCCAAGAGGGTTGGGGACATGTGCAATCTCAGAAGGCTTCTCACCGTCCTTTTCTTCCATCTATACAAGATTTTCCTTGCATGTTTCATCAGTATTCTCAAAACCTTTTCCGTTATTCTTGTTCTCTTGCACAACAAACTTTTCTTTATTTTTCATAGAATTTTTACAATCCTTCACAGGGATTTCATCTTCCCTCTATAAAGGTTTTTTGGTACCTTTACCTTTGATTTTATGTACAAGGGTTTCTTGTAAAGGCTGTTCTTTGAAATTCCCCTTAGAAATTGATGACCTGGTGAAAGGTTTTTTAGCTTTGATTTTAGCTTCTGGCGAAGGAGAGGGAAAGAGAAGCTACTTCCCTTTCTTTGATGTCACCTTGGTAGAATATGGAACTTCTTCTAACCCTGGTGGAGGTGGTGGTGAGAAATATTTATGTGGGGAAGGACATACCTCCTCCTCATGTTCTTCGACCTACTTATTGATCTCTGAAATAGGGGCTTTAACCTTTCTCTTCTTGTTGATCCCTTTTTTAGTACTGTTAGGTGATGAAGAGCCTGGAATTTGTGATTGGGGGGTAGGTATTGGGTCTAGCTTAAAGTGAGAAGAGACCAAAAAATTATCCCGGGAGATCTCTCTCTTTCCCAACTCTTCAGAGACAAGCATCTTGATAAGTCCAGAGTGGAAAAGGATGGAATCCACATCCTTGGATTTGTCTTACACCCTATCTTCCATTTTACCTATACTTCTCAGTAGGTAATATGGAATAGTCATCTGAACCTTACCAGTAAAATGCAACATCAACCTTATGTGGTAATGGTACAGGGTGTTAAATCTCCCTTCACAACTAAAATATATCTGTATGATTTTCAACATTCTGTCAGATTGGTCAATCAGCTGATTCCTTCACACATTCTTAGATAAATCATTGGCTTGGTATTCAGGCTTGAAGATATCTTTAATGAAAGGTGAACTCAATACCATGGCATTGAACCAATTTTCTCGTGAAATGGGAATCCCTATTGCAGCTGAGATGGAGGCTTCAGTCATCTCAAATTCCAAATCTCCAACTTTGGTTTTCTTGCCATCAAAATTTAGTGCAAATTGTTTTTCTACTTCTGAGTGGCCTCTCTGCATATTATGGCAGAAAGAGAGGCATCCTGCTCTTCGAAACATTTCCATTGCCATGGGTTCCATGTCAAAAAGGTGCATGTCCACAGGTTCTATTTGAACTATCTTGCCACCATTGTGTGATTTGTTTGACTAAGGGGTCTCCATGACTCAGAAAGAAGGTTCTTAAGAGGCTGTAAGGGATGTTGTTGACCGTAAAACTTCAATTTAAGTCTCAAAAGCACAAGGATGGCCCTACAAATTAATAGTTCTTATAAAATGAACTTGGCTATGAGAAATGGACTTTTAGGCTCACATAGGTTTTCAAAGTGTACACTATGAGGAAGTAATTCTGAGCTAAGTCTTCGTACAGGATGAAAAGAAGAGAAGGATAATCAGAGAGGTTTGGGCAAATCCTCTGCATAGTGCAATGCATACACAGAGGCTGAGTTATTTTAGGCCTGTGACTTTCAAAGGCTATGACTAAACATAATAATCAGACTATGGATATGAGCGAAGATGTTTACAGAAATGAAAATATGGCTCCTATACTACCCTGCAAGCTTAGCGAACTGAAACCCGAGCACAAATATCCTGTGAAAATTAATATGCGAAGGACGTTGCATAGGATACTTGTGAATTTGACAACTATTGAGCTCCTCAGTGTGAACTTAGGATACGATTGAGGAAACTTTGGCCCTGAAATCTCTCATAGCATCAGATTTAGTGGGCATGCAATCATATGATCTAAACTTGAAAACTTATGCAATGCATCACTACTGAACTTTCAAATTTACAAACCATTACCAAGAATCACAAATGCAATATCTTTTTAAAAAAATTCAACTAACTTTAGGCATTGAAAACAAGGGCTAAGGTATTAGTCCAGGCAATCATGACTTGGATTGGGTGCATGATAATCGTGAAAGGTGCTATGAAAATGCCTGATGAGTGGGAAGTGTTCTCCAAATAAAAAATGAATGGACAGGTGAGTGGGGATGATGAGGTATGCATGCAAGATCATGAGCAATGAGAGAGGTGTGTCACATCAGCCTGGTCATGGGAGGTATCAACCTAGGGATAAATCACAAGAGGGGACATAAAGAATAGACCATAAGCTCATAAGGGTTTAAGGACCGAAAATTGAATTGTGGATCAACACATGAGATATGAATCAAAGGTTTAGTCATATTAAGGGGTCCTCTAATAAATAACATTTAAAGGATGAGAAATTTATTTTAAAGAGAAAATAAGAATCTAAGTTTTTTTTTTTTTTAATTTTTCTTTTTAAACAAAAACAAACTCAAAGACCCAAGGCGACTCAGTGTGACAACACTTATTTCTAAAAATCTCCAAATAGAATCCATATCCTATTCCACAATCTAAATATCCCCTCATTACTGCATTTGGGTCAAATTTTGATGGCGAGTTCGACGCAATTGCCACTTTCTATTGTCGGAAGACCGACAAACGTCGGACCCCCTCAAACATTGTTTCACATGACGTCGTTTTTCCGATGACCTAGTTTTCATATATATTGCGACGTTTCAAACATGGCAAGAGTGACGTTGCAAACGTGGAAAGAGAGACGTTGCAAACGTGGCAAGACCGATGTTTCAAACATGGAAAGAGAGATGTTGCAAATGTGGAAAGAGAGATGTTGCAAACGTGACAAGACTGACGTTTCAAACGTGGCAAGAGAGACATTGCAAACGTGGCAAGAGAGACATTACAAATGGGGCAAGACCGATGTTTCAAACGTGGCAAGTGAGACATTGCAAACGTGGCAAGTGAGACGTTTCAGACGTGGTAAGAGAGACACTTCAAAGGTGGCAAGACCGACATTTCAAACGTGGCAAGAGAGATGTTTCAAAGGTGGCAAGAGAGACATTCTAAAGGTGGCAAGATCGACGGGACGAGGTATTAGCTCCGATGTGGTTGCTATGGGAGCGACACTCTTGAACGTCACACGAGAGACATCTTGGACAATCTTGGAGGTGGAAAGAGAGACGTCTTGGACGTGGCAATAGCGATGGGAAGAGAGTGAAAGACGTCACAATTGCCACCTTTGTGTAGGTATTTAAAAAAGAAATACAATATCAATATCAAGACCTAATAGTCATTCCAAGCCCAAAGGAGGAGTAAGTCATATAGGTGTCAGCTAGTGACAACATACATAGAAATTTCTTCCTGCTTCATCAACATTGTCTTCAAAATTAAATTTACGACAGCGAAAAGACAAAACTTATTTGCAACCATCAGTGAACACTTTAGCTTCAGTCACTTCAACATCCATGCTATCTCGCCTTTCACTCTCAAGCCATGTGGGAGATTGCATCTCCATTTCATTTAAGTTCAAAGCTTCATCATCATTTATGACAACAATTTATTCATAAGGATGGTCTTTGAATTCATCCAAATGATGTAGAACAAGAGGCACACATTCACTCATGAATTATGATATATATTTTGAGCAATATGCATCATTGACAGATTGATGTTCATTGTTGATGAATAGACAAATATCTTCTTCTTGAATCTACGCTTCATCTTGTTCTTCAAGCTTTGATTCACCTTCAACATTCTACCCAACTAGTACCTGAGAACAAGTCATAATCATAACATATTCTTCCTGCACACTATGAACTCTAATGTAGCAGTGAGAGAAACCCATAGAAGAGCTATGAGACTACATTAAATAGATGAATGTCGACACCCAAGCTCTAGCCAATCCCTCTAGATTAAGTGATCGGGTTGAACAAGATACGGGTAGAAAATTACCATTTAGAAACTATGCATGAATCTATGTTGGTAAAGAAGACAACCCTATGAGAGTTTTT
>JASDQU011378416.1:0-24018 GCA_032191745.1 Picea mariana | reverse complement strand
TCGCCATGTGCAGACGAATTTTCAGTGATAACACTTTATATTCAATCTTTGGAAGTTCTCAATGTGCTAGGTAACTGAAACCTTTTCCTTGAGATTTATCAATTGGCTAAAGAAGGTATTACTCCTTGTATCCTGATAGTGTGCTATCATTTCTTTCGTGAAAATTGTCCAAGTGATGAGTGATTTGCGAGAACAAATCCATCGATACCATACAAATTGATTGGGTTCTAAATATAAAGAAGCAATTCGTACCTTTCGTGTATGTGGCACATTATGTAGATCAAAGAATTGCTCCATATGAAGTATTCATGTGATTGGGTCCTTGCCATCAAACTTCCTCATATTATTCTTAGGAACATGGTTGGTCTTCAACCCAAAGTTGGAGTTTCTCCATTCTTGATTCACCTTTCTTGTGTCCTCATCATGAACTTCATGGGATACATTTTCTCTTTCAGGTGTCCTCTCTATTAGAAAAATTTTCAATCCTTCCATGATCTCCCCTTTTAAAGAATCCATCTTAGTATTTATTACCTCAAACTTAGCTTCTGTTGAATCCATCATCTCTTGTAGTTCATCTTTTGTTATTGTCTTCTTTTGTAAATCATTTATGTCCCTACACATTTCTTCACCTTCATTAAGAGTCCAGGTAGGATTGTTTGGAGGCTTATTTGGTGTAGAGGTTCCCTTTTTTGGTGGCATGTTGGCCAAGTATCAATTTAAACCTTGATTTTGAGGTGGTTCTGCTAGACAATCTTCATTTTATTATATCTCCAAAATTTTGTCCCTTCTGAGTATGAAATTTTGTTTTTTGTAGGTCTCTGATATTTATTCTCTTCAATGCCATAGGTTTGATAAAAATTGGATGTGCCAAGTGGAATTTACGGTAATTTCCCCACAACTTGTTGATTTTTGGACTTTCCAGGAGATGTCACTTGTATAGTGTGCCCCACACAAAATAATTGATTTAAAATTTTGAAACTCGTACCAGAACTAGTTTGGGATGTCCAATATCCAATGCAACTAGTCTCACTCAATTTGGATACTCTAGGAACAAGTTATGATTGTTTTACCTAGAACACCTGCTTGAGACTAGTTAATAGGACTAGTCAGATACCCTATCTTCCATAGGGTGTATCTACAAATTTAAGATGAACCAGAAGCTGAAATTTCTCCCACAGATACCTTACTGATATTTTTGAATAGCCTCCAGATTTTAGGGTCTAAAACATTACAAAATAAATTTTATAGCAAAAATTACGCCATGACTTAATTTAGGATGATTCCAAAATCCTATCTTACAAAGGATTTATCTCTGAAATCATAATGCCTTAGGAGCTGAAATTTTAACCCAACATACCTTGATCCATCTAATAAATATCATCCAAGAAGTTCCTTTTGAATCATTGTAGAAAACAAATTATACTGAAAATTCCATGGTGTCTGAGATGTAGTAGTGAAACCCCAAGACCTTGAGCTCTGATACCATATGTTAAGAACCAAATATAAATATAGCATAGAAAAACCTCAGAATAAGTACTCAACACCTTGAAAAAGAGATAATTTCAGATAATAAGCCTCTTGAAGGGGCCAACCTCCTTTTACCCCACATAAATGTTCAAGTATAAGATGATTCAAAATGAAAATGTCTCCTTGGTATATATAAGAGACTAGGAGGTATAATTACAACTAATGGAATAAAGCCGACATAAATAAAATAACAATACTAATTTAATATGCCCCAATTAAGGGGTAGTGAGCCAATATTAGGGCTTAACACATATATTCTTTATTTTTTCACTTGTTGTTGCTTGTTCACTGGTTCGTTTGTTCGTTGGTTTCTTGTTGTTGTTGTTTGGTTCAACTTTGCAAGGTTGAGGTCCTGTACCTACAAATGGACCTGTTGGTTCTTATTCACTAGTTTGTTGGTTGCTTCTTGCTTTTGTTTGCTTCAACTTTGAAAATTTGGAGTCCTGCACCTACAGTTGGAGATTTCTTTGCACTTTGCAGGGTTCAAGTCTCGCACCCGCAATTGGACCTACGATTATGTCGTTAATCATTAACGAGTAATTTTCAATACAATAGTTTCATTCGTGTTCGTTGTTTACTATTTACTATTTACAGTTTGCAAGTAAGAATGTTTATGTATTTCCACTCGCATAGTCATCATATGTTTCATATTTCTTCTATGCTTGGAATGCAATGTAGTCACCATTGAAGACATTGGTTGTTTCTTGTTCACTAGTTCTTTGGTTTGTTGGTTTCTTGTTGTTGTTGTTTGTTTCAACTTTGCAAGGTTGAGGTCCTGCACCTGCAGTTGGACTTGTTGGTGCTTGCTCATTGGTTTTTTTATTGCTCCTTTCTTTCATTTTCTTCAACTTTGCAAGGGTGGATTCATGTACCCGCAATTGGATTTGTTTTTGCACTTTGTAGGGTTCAAGTCCCGCAGACACAATTGGACCTATGATTATGTCATTCATCATTGACGAGTAAGTTTCAATACCATATTTTCATTCGTATTCGTTGTTTACTATTTATTGTTTACAATTGCAAGTAAGAATGTTTAAGTATTTATTCATCATTCTTATCCTGGAGACTTTCCATAGAGGTTGGCATATATTTTTATCTTGCTCTTAAATTTTCATCTAGTTTTTTCCCCAAGCTCTGCACCATGTGCATGTCAATGTCGTCTGCACAACTTTGGTTGTCATTTTTTCTAGCATTACAAATCCTGATCCTTTGTCGTATGTGATGAAATGGAAATATAATGCCTCAATTGAATAAGGAATTTCTTTAGCCTTCGCATCTTACCCTCGATGATATTCCTAGATTGTCGGGGAATGAGTACCTACCTATCCCATATGGGAATCGAACTTGTGTCTTTCACATGAAAAGATGATGTCAATATTGTTCCATTTGTAAAATGTTCTTGTAGAACAAAACTGCAGGTATATGTAGAAGGGCTAGGTATGATACAACAGTAACCAAGATGGAACAAAATCGCACACCATTGCTAGGAATTGTCCATCTTTGTCGGTGAAATTTTTCAGTAAGTTATAAATAAAAAAGTTCCAGGACCTGGGATGCAAATCTTGGGTAGTTATAGGACCTTTCATTGCACTTTGTAGGGTTGAAATCCTTCACTCGCAATTGGACCTATGATTTTTTCATTCATCATTGATGAGTAAGTTTTAATACCATAGTTTCATTTCTATTCGTTCTTTACTATTTACTATTTACAGTTTGAAAGTAAGAACGTTTAGGTATTTATTCATCAGTCCTATGCTGCAGACTTTCCATAGAGGTTGGCATATCTTTCCCTCCTTCTCTTAAATTTTGCTCCAATTGTTTCTCCAAACTCTGAACCATATGTATGCCAATGTTGTGTTCACAACTCCGACTGTCATTTTTTCTATCATTAAAAATCCTGATCATTTTGCTATGTGACGAAGTGGAAATCTAAATCCTCAATTGAATAAGGAAATTATTTAGCCTTCCCACCTTTCCCGGGAGTGAGTACCTACATGCATTCGCAAAATGTTATTGTAGAAGAAAACTGCAAGTAGGTGTATAAGGTCTAAGTATAATACAAAGGTAACCAAGCTGAAAATAAATTGCACACCATTGTCAGGAATTATCCATCTTTAGCGATGGCATATTTCAGTAATTTATAAAGAGAAATTTCCAGGACCTAAAAGTTCTAGGACGATGTCTGCATTGTATAGGAACAAGAAAAGGAAAAAACAAATTAATGTCTTGGAAAATGATGGCGTTGACTACCTCATGAGAAAAGAGCCAGTGACCTGTACTCGTTACTATGGACATAGAGTAAATGATTTGAGGAAATTGATATGTAATGCATATACAGGAAAATATGCATATAATGCAGGTGGAACAACAATCCACTCTACATTATTGATGCCTTTTAACAAGTCGCATTTTCTTCCACTCATCAAATAATGTTAGATACCTTGTCAAAGATTTATGACGAACTACAACTTGTGTTGATATATGAGGCACCCTTGATTGGAATTCGCTTCTTATATTCCATTGAAAATTGACTAAGAAACATGAAACATGAAACATGTCCAAACCAAATACTTTGGAAACCTTGATATGGTATTATGCGGGGATCTTTACCAGGAACAACCCATAAAAGATTCTTTCATATTTGAGCAACCTATGGTCAACATGCAAACAATGACAGATGGATTTTGGAAATACAACATAACATTCTTTGAATTACATACTACAATCCACCAGACTTTCAGTGTTGGAAACCTGCACAACAGACCTAGCTAAAGCATACACAAACAAAGCTTATCAAGAAAAGGAAGAGAGATACACAATGAAGTATGAGAATCAATGCATATTATGATCTAATCAATGAGTGAGTGATCTTCACTCATATAGGCAATGACATCCTATAATTAGGAATGCATGCATAATAGTGATGGTGTAAGATTAGAAAGTCTAAAATAGAACTAGTCAGTTAACTCCCACTAAACTAGTGTTACTCCCATTGAACTAGCGTGCTGAAAATAGAAATTTCTCCAACACCCCCCCTGAACATCACTATGGAGTAAAAAATGAGTCCCGACTACTAGGCCATTTTAGGTACTCATATACAATGCAACTAATGAACAATGAATAAAAACGAGGAATGAGGGAAAACCACGTGGGAACAAACCCCCCCCTCAAAATATAATGTATCAAAAGAAGAAAATGACAGTTGTTAGGCAACTTTAGGATGCACCAAAATCTATAATCCATGAATCCGATGAAGAATGAATTGCAACCAGAGCATCATGATTACCTTTCTTAGGAGAAGGATATTATTCCTTGTTCTTCTTGACTCCCTCTGGAATGAAGTTTCCAAGGTTGTTCTGCTAAAGTGTATGTGCCATAAGATCAATCTATTTCTTCATGCATGTGGATTCTTCATGATTTGGTTTATTGCAATATGTGCACTGCTTTCCCTTCTTCTTCTTCCCTTTGGAATTTGAAGAATATTTGGAACCTGAAGAATCCTTGAAGGGTTTGGAATATCCCTCCTTCTTTGACTCTAGATGTAATAACTCCTTTCATTTCTACTTCGATTTCTGATTGGATGACCCTTTTCCATCATGCATGGTGAGTGCATGTGCTTTGGGATCTTTCATGAGGCCCATTTTTATGAGTTTTGTTTTCTTTTGTGTGAGAGACTCAATGAACTGAGTCATCGTAGGCATTTTCCAATTTTCACCCAAATGACATCTGCCAGAATGGAAATTGGAGACATATACAACATATTTTAGTCCTACCTTGGCCAAGATTATAAGAATAAGTTGTCTCTTGTGTATACTTATCAGTACCACATTCACCCAAGCTCAATAACAAAGATTTAAATTTAGTAAAACAAATCTTGTATATTATCAAAACTTTTAGGGTCAAAGGTATTCAACTCTACCTCAAGCATATGACCTCACATCTCATCTTTCTTTCAAAAGAATCCTTCCAAGGTGGTTCAGATCTCGTTTGGAGTCTTTCATGAAACAACATGAAACCATAGATCACTGGAGATTAACTCAAGAAGTATTCATGTGGCCTCATCCTTACGGTTCTCCCATCTCATCTTCTCAATCACTAATGTAGGTTCTGTTTCTGTCGCCTTCGTCAAATTATACAGTCCTTTCCTTCTGAGTTGGAATTCTACCTTGGGATTCCAATCAAAATAATTGTATGGTGTGAGGATTATCACCAAGTTTGACTATATAATAGTTTTCCTATCCATATATCCCACTATTTCTAAGAACCCCTAAAAAATTACTCTCAATCTGCAAGTGAAAAATTAAGAATTCATGGTAGAAAGGGCACTTTAAGTGAAAATTCGTATCATTTTCAGGAGACGATATTCCAAATTAATTTTTGAGACAAAAGTGAGGAATATCGCCAAACGATTGAAAACCCACTTTCAGAATGGGTTGATTTACTTCTCACATGATCCATTTCCTCAAAAACGTAATATTTTGGGAGGAATCACTGTAGAAAGGTACGACCATAGATTCGTTTCAGTTTCAGGAGACTATCTTTCGGCTTGCATTATGAGAAAATGGTGAGGAATCTCACTAAACGATTGAAAACGCACTTGTAGAATGGGTCGATTTACATCTCACGCAAGAAGTTTCCTCAAAAATGTAATATTTTGGGAGCAATCACTGCTGAACAGTACGACAACAAATTCGTATCAGTTTCAGAAGGCTATCTTTGGGCTTACTTTCTAAGCAAACAGTGAGGAATATTGCCAAATAGGTGAAAACCCACTTGCAGAATGGGTCAATTTACTTCCTTCATGAGTTGTTTCCTCAAAACATTAATACTTTTGGAGAAATAACTATTGATAGTTACGACCACAGATTTAGCTCGCCGAAACTCCAATTTTCCTTATTCTTTGGCTTGTGTGGCTTTCTCCAAGCAGCGTAGCTATGATACCATGTCAGTGTTTCATGGAAACCTACACAGGAGTCCTAGCTAGAGCATACACACACAAATCTTATTAAGAAAAGGAAGAAAGATACACAATGAAGAATGAGAATCAATGCATATAATGATCTAATCAATGAGTGAGTGATCTTCACTCATATATTAAATGACATCCTATAATTAGGAATGCATGCATAATGGTGATGGTCTAATATTAGAAAGTCTAAAATATAACTAGTTAGTTAACTCCCACTGAACTAATGTGCCGAAAATAGAAATTTCTCCAACATAGACAAATGAAAAATTTATTGCAATTCTAAATAGAATGTGGACAAACAACCAAACATCTGATGACTTAACATATATCAATTCAAGTTGCATGTTACCTCTCCCAACCGACCCAACCTTCCCTTACCTATTTTACAATAATAAGGATGATGCAGCTTATAACAATTATATGCTACCGCTCATGCATGGCAATGATATCATCATTAATTCAATTGATCTTGAAGAAGAAAACCATGGAAATTTACCATATCATCAACATACAACACCTTTTTGTTTGCAACTTGTCTTGAAATTGGACATGCTAGTTGAAATATATGCTTGGAACTATGGTTCACAGGATGGCCTAATGAATGGTGCGGATGAATACTCAAAGCTTATACTGAAACAAAAAAAGTTGATGTCCTCTGGATTAAGTTCCATGACCCACATATTGGATACCGACAAGCCAATAAGTTAGCTTATCTATATAATTCAAACACTTCACGTGAATGGACAACTATATTGCGAATATCAAAACCAATATCAACATTGGCAAAGACAGGTCAACTGAAGATTCAAAAATAGTTTCCAATTCAACTTGCATGTGCACGTACAATGCAAAGATCACAAGGACTAACACTTGATAATGTTTTCTTTGACCCTACTGGAATATGAATACATGGACTTGTATACACAGCTCTGTCCCATGTTTGAAACATAGATTCCTTGTATTTTCTAAGTGCTCTTACAAAATATAACTTCAAAGTCAAACATAAAGTTGATACTGAGATGCAACGCCTTCAGACTAGTGCAAAAAGGCATCTACAATATGATTACCAATCTATACAAACAAACTCATCTGTATCAATTCTCTCACTTAACATGCACAACTTAAATGCACATATGAATGATATACTCAATGACTATGACACAATGCAATCTGATATTCTGTGCTTGGAAGAAACATACATGACATTATGTATGCAAAATCAGCAATTTTCAATTCACACTTCCATATCAAGTTACATTACACATGGAGTGATGATATTAGTGAAAAAATATATAACAATTTTGGATCATATGAATTTCTAAGAAAAATATGTTGAGATGGTGCTAGCAAGAGTAATTTTCCGTGGATTGAAAATTGTAATATTCAATTTCTATGCCGCTCCACGTGCAACATTGCCAACATAATAATTTTTTTTTCAAATGCATTACACCATTTACATCGGAACAAAACCATTATCATTCTAGGAGACTTCAATGTTGACATGCTACAAAATAGTTCCATAACAAAAGAATTGGAAAACTACATGTGCAATTACAATCTCTGCTTTCTTTTGGATAAGATAAAGCATGTACAAAATGCACTTATTGACCATGTATGGTCAAATGTGCGCATTTCACAGTACACACTCTTTATCTTAGACACATACTGGTCTGACCATGATACAATTTGTCTTGTACTCGAATTATGAAATACACATCAAACATATTACAAAATCATATTTCCATGTCTCAAAGCATATCTGGATACTTTGTTGCACAAAACCAAGTCATTCAGCTAGGATCATCCAACTTCTTAATATTTCCTGGCTTGTAATATATTTTGGCCAGGAAAAATTCTATATAACCACAACCATGGATCAAGAAAAAGAAAGGTTCATGCTTCTAACTCTATCTTTTATTCTATTCCTTTGATTCTCATTTACTGTATGTACATGTTACTTGTTTTCCCTTAAATACTAACTTACATTCCTGTTCATTGTATTTTGTGCATTCCCACATTTAAAGAAACAGAGTAACTGGAGAAGGCGAAGGACTCTTAACCATAAATGTAGAAGAAGAGATACAAAGGTGCATGCTTCTACTCTTATTTCATATTCCATTGCTTTGTGTTTCATTTATTGTCTGTATATGTATTCTGCTACTTTGCACCTAATTTGTTGTATGTAGATACTCCATATCTTCCTACATAATAACTTATCTTCATGTCAACTATATTTTCCGTACTACTACATTGAAATAAACAAAACTGAATTTATTTATTTACGTGTCTTTCTACATACCAACTTACCTTCATGTCCATTGTATTTTCTGCATTGCTACATTGAAAGAAATAGACTAGTTGGACAAGAGGATGAAATATTATATGCCACAGTAAAGGAAGCTGAAGTACAATATTTGAAAAGGTATACCAATAGTGATAGTAAATCAAGCACACAAAACAAGTAGGTGGATAAAATATTGGACAAGAAAATGATGATTTGGCAACAATGGGCCTTTGGTGAGACTTCCCACTTCCGAAAATTTCCCTCCCCTTTTCTATTTTCCCACTCTCATTTATCCATTTTTTTCCCTCTTATATACTTAACCAAATTCCCCTTTCTTTTTCCCCTCTACTTTCTCTTTCTGGTTACTTTACTTAGTCGTTTTTCCAAAAATGCCTAGGTGTGTGGGTTGGTGGACTCACAGTTTCACATTTCTACTCATGCTTCTATATCATGAGGTTGATTGACAGCTTCCCCATTCCATACTTAGCCACTTTTTTGATCATGGGTTCTCAGGCTAGAGGGATCAAATTTGCGCTTATATTGTTATGTGTCCTGCAAACAACACCTGGAGTTCTGTGATATACAAATTCACAGTCGAACTCCCGGGATGGTGGGCTCAATATTACGCTTCTACTATTTCGTGACCTACAAACAATGCCCAGAGTTCCACGATATACAGATTGACTGTCAAACTCCCCCATCATGCTCTGTTCCATGTTACACATTTTTGCACTCAAAATTTATGAGACATACAATTTGACCTGATGAAATTACTAAGACAACTGAGAGGGGGAGGGGGTGAATCAGTTGTTATTGTTCTTAAACAATTTTAACAATTAATACATTCTTAATCTTTCTTCAAGTGATCATCAACATTATACAACATATGGACAATAAAAGTAATGAGCGTCAGTCACACATAAGGTATACACAGAGACAGATTTTCATGAGGAAACCCATAAAGGGAGAAAACCTCTTCTTCTTCGAAATGATAGGCAGTCTTTTAAGTTCTGTACATCATCTATAATTGAGCACCAACTCAACGTGAGGCTGCTACCTCTATTTTACAAGCTGCAACTTTTTTGAGAGGACCAACTGTCGGGTTTCTCTAGCACCCACTAGAAGGAAGCACCAACTCACTTAATGTTTCAGCACCAACTCGATGGAAGCACCAACTTCCAGTTACATAGGCTCCAACCTGTATAACATAGAACACTTGTTCTCCTTTGCACCACCCTGCCACCCTGGTTTCTCTGGCTGCAACTAGATGGAAGCTACAACTCCCTGTGTTCAAGCTCCCACTTGAACCTCTGAGGAAAACAATCATCCCTAGCACCTCCCAACCACCCTGGAATATAAATGATTAATTAAACAAGCAACTACACAGATAAATTGATTCTTACCACTTCTTCTCTGTTCTGTAAGTCTGGTCTTCGTCTAACTGTTTTGCAATTCTTCTCTTCCTTTGTCTCTTCTACAAGTTTGCTCTGCTTCAACTTGTTTTGTCATTCTGCTCTGCTTCAAGCCTTTTCCTCATATGTTACTCTTCTCTGAGTTTTATCTCACACTACACATATTTTCAGTCTCACACTGGGCATATTTTCAGTCTTACACTGCGCATATTTTTGATCTCACACTGCACATCCCGTGATTTCCCCTTTCTTACTATCTAATTCATTTTTCTTCTAGAACGACCAACCACACACCGTCTATATCCTTTTCTTTTATGCACACCCCCCACAGTAGTTACACTTCGCATCTTCTTAGGCAAAAGAAAAAAATTGTTCGAGCAACTGAAATGCCAACCGATCAGGAATCATGAATCTGTTTCGCTAACATATTCGTAACTGATAAATTAACTGTGAGAGAGAATTGTAGCCCTCCAATCATATTCAAGTTTATATACACCGTTGAATGAAATTTATTAACCTTTCCTCTAAATCAAGTTTCGGCATTTCGGCATTCCTATGGCCAGGTGTCTCGACACTTCATGTCGCGATCTCCGAAGCTCCGATACATAGTTTTTCTGTGCTAGCTCCTTCCTCTATATGACCATGGCCATGACCAAGCGCTTATGTAAAAAGTTATTTTCGAGAATTTGCTTTTCATGAGTCTGGAGATGAGGCATCTCGACTCTCCAAGTCGCGATCCCCGAAACCCTGAGATGGAGCTAAGATCAATGGTCCACGATCTCAATGAATCTGTAGTCTAGATCTCATCGTGAATTTGCATCTCACGATTCCTTCGATGGAGGTGCTTGTCGCTCCATGTCGCGATAGGCGAAAATCCGAAATGAATCTTAGATCAACGGTCTAGACCACACCTTGATCTGACAGCTGTGAATAAATCGCGATTTCGCATATCGTGATTTCGGCGGTTATGTATCTTACCTCTCCAACTCACGATAGGCAAAGCTTTGAGATGGAGCTCAGATCAATGGTCAAAAATAAACCTCGATCTGATGGCTATGAATAAATCGTGATTTCTCATATCACGATTTCGGCGGTTATGTATCTTGCCTCTCCAACTCACGATAGGAGAAGCTCCGAGATGGAGCTTAGATCAACAGTCCAGAACAAACCTCGATCTGACGGCTTTGAATAAATCGTGATTTCGCATATCGCGATTTCGCATATCACGATTTCAATGGTCATATTTCTTTCCTCTCCAAGTCGCGAGTCGCGAAACTCTAAAATGGAGTCGACGGTCTAGATCAATAGTCCCGATCAACACTTGATCTGACGATCATCGAGAACCTACATCCAGAGAACGAATTTGTGATCAACCTCCTTGAATTTCAAAATGTACACTCGCTCCGGGTTTTCTTGGACCTTTTCAAATACAACTTCATCTGGAAATACAATTTGATCAACTTCTACCACATTACTTGTTCGATTAAGCCATTGAAAGTGAAACAAACCCTCATATCCCGTAGCTACATGAATAGGTCCTTTCTAAGTATCTGGCACAACTCGTGTCCCCTCCAGAGACATCATTCTATCCTGAAACTCCAGCATGATCTCCTGATAATTGAATCGGAGACCATTGAACATTGGGTTGAGCCCTTCACCCAGAAACCTTGAGCGCCAGACATGATAGTAATAGATTTGAAAGCTTTCTTTAGTTGAAAGGATGATGCATTACAACATATGGAATCTGTTATGACCAAACCCTAAAAATCCTCCCTGCAACGTCTTTTCATAATGCCCATCTATTTCATACTTTCTGTACTCATGCCATCTTCACTTTTGTACTTGCCAACAATGACAAGTATACAAGCATGCGCTATCTGTTAAAGATTTTCCAACATGACCATCACACCCTCACATCTCCTGAGTATACCTTGACACCCTATTTCATACTCCATCCCCTTCGAGCCTGTATGTGACATCTAGAACAATTATGAACAATATACAATGCATGTCCTTATTTAGTTGTTGTGATTTTCATGTACACATATTTGCATCAGAAAAAGTTGGACGAGTGACATGGGCATGAGTAGTCAATCATTGCAAACATCAACAGAACAACAAGGCCAAAGGTAAATATTCATACATTATACTCTTTCTATGTTTACCAAACAAATATCATAAGTTATTTATTCATCTATACAATGATAAATATGTTGATGTCATCTACAACACATACTTTTCAGTTCACAAGAAGTATTGATGAGCACAAGTGAAATGTCCAACACAGTGCAAGATTGTAATATACTAGATATAAAAAGTATGCAGAACATAAATAAAATGCTAGAAATGGCAGAATAACAGTAATATAACCAACATAATCTCCACAATAACATAGAAATGATATAAGAACAACAACAAAAATATTACTTTGATTCAGAAAGCAATGTTCATGGGCCTCTTCGAGGGGGCAACCTCCAGTCGAGCAGTGGTCTGTTCCAATAATCTCCAAGCTAGGGTTTTCATACCCTCGACCATTATTTATACTAAATATGTCTATCAAGAGAAGCATCTAGAGGAAGATCCTTCTAGAAGTGGAAGCTTCTATTAGGTCTTCTTACATCTACCTTTTTCTATTTTATTGAAAGGCCTTATTAATATTGACCTTTATTACATCTGAATATATTGTTCTACCTATGTGTGGGTTAGGACCCTAACATTTTTTCCCCCTTAAAAACATCCTTCTCCTCAAGGCTTGAGATGTGGAAACTGCTGTAAAATGGTAGCTGGTTCCTAAGTGGCATATGTTGGAGTTGTATCTTTCCACTAGACTAGCACTTCCTTGATGGTTCTCTGACATAGGAGATGCTCATGCTGGTCCAAAACTGCTTCTGGTTGTAGCCAAATGGATCCTTCTTCAGCTAACTCAGGAAGGTTGGTTTGAATTTGGCACCTAGTTCCAATCACCTTCTTTAAGCATGAAACATGAAAAACAGGATGTAGCTTTGACTGACTGGGCAGAGCTAACTGATAGGCGACTTGTCCCACATGCTTGAAAACTATATAAGGACCATAAAATATGGGTGCTAGCTTTTGATAATGCTTGACCTTGAGGGAAGTTTGCTTGTATGGTTGCAGTCACAGAAACACCTGATCCCCTTCTACAAATTGACGTTCAGAGTGACCTTGATCTGCTTGTAGCTTCATACGATTTTGTGACATGACCAAGTTCTCTTTAAGGGTATGAATAATATCCTCTTGAACTGCAAGTGTTTGGTCAACTGCCTGGACCTTCGAGGTACCCGGTAATTATGAGAGAACTGAAGGTGGCTTATGTCCATATATTGCTTCAAAAGGAGTCATGTGTGTAGTTGTATGGTAGGAAGTGTTGTACCACCATTCAGCTAGGGGTAACCATTGAGCCCACTGATTTTTATTTTCAGAGGAAAAACACCTCATATATGTTTCCAAACACTTGTTGACAACTTCTGTTTGATCATCAGTCTAGGGAAGATAAGTTGTGTTGAGATGCAATTGGGTGCCCTGTAGCTTAAACAGTTCTTGCCAAAAATTGCTTGTGAAAGTTGGGTCACGATCAGAAACAATAGAGTGTGGCATGCCATGAAGCTTCAAGACCTGGTCCATGAAAATTTGAGCCACCATGGATGTAGTAAATGGGTGTTGAAGAGTGCAGAAATGAGCACACTTGGAAAGGCGATCCACAACCACCATTATGAATGATTTATTTCCCGATTTGGGTAAGTCGGTAATAAAGTCCATAGATATATCCTTCCAAATAGCAGGTGGAATCGAAAGAGGTTGTACTGTGCCCGGAGATTTGACTGTTTCTACCTTGTTGTGTTGACACACATCACATTCAGTGACAAAATTATGGATTTCCTGTTTCATACCATTCTAGAAAAAATAACGTTTGACCCTGTCATAGGTTTTGGTGAACCCGGAGTGCCCCGATGTGGGTGTAGCATGAAGCTTAGAAAGTACCATGGATTTAATCTTTGATTGTTTAACTAAATACAAACGACCTTTGTATAGAGCCTCATCCTAGAGCTAAGAGTACCCTGGGGGAACGGGAGCATTGGTCTGCAATTGTTGGATCAGATGAGAACTTTTGGGATCTTGTAGCTATTCCTGGTGAATAGCTTGGAGCCAATCTGGTACAATGAAGGAAAGAAAAAAAAGGGATCCTTCTTCTTCATATTTTCAGGACAGTGCATCCGCCACCACATTGTCTTTGTCTTTCTTGTAAATGATCTCATAATCATATCTAAAGATCTTAGTCACCCATTTTTGTTTCTCTGGAGAGGAAATGTGTTGTTCCAGAAAGTACTTGAGGCTTTGATGGTCTATCTTAATATGGAAACATTTCCCCAAGAGATAAGGGCGCCAAAGATTAACGACATGCATAATAGCCAACATTTCCTTTTCATAGATGGGTTTGCCCAGATTCCTTTCAGATAGTTTCTTTCTGGTGAAGGCCAAAGGTCAACCCTCTTGCATAAGAACAACATCGATTCCTTTCCCTGAGGCATCACATTCCAACAAAAAGGTCTTTTTGAAATCAGGAAGGGCCAGAACCGGAGTGGTGCACATGATCGTCTTCAAGGTTTGAAAAGCTTGAGAAACGGCTGGAGTCTAAGTGAAAGAGTTATTTTTTAGGAGAGTAGTGAGAGGTGTTGCAATCTTTCCATAATTCTTAATAAACTTGCAATAATACCCTATTAAGCCCAAAAATCCATGCAAGATTTTGAGAGGCTTTGGGTGCGGCTAGTCTTACATAGCTTAAATCTTTTTCGGATCCACCTTGACACCATCCTTGCCAACCAAATGACCCAAGTATTCTACTTCTGAGGCACCAAAAGAACATTTAGACTGTTTCAGGAAAAGTGGTGCTAAGAGAGTAGAAGGAGAACTCGATCCACATGAGTAAGATGGTCTGTCTAGATTTTTCTATAGATGAGGATATCATCAAAGAAAACTAAGACAAAATGACGGAGAAAGGGATGGAAGACATGATTCATGAGGCTTTGGAAGGTGGAGGGGGCATGACCAAAAACTGATAGTGGCCCTCATGAGTTCGAAAGGTCGTATTGGGAATGTCTACCTCTTTCATATGTATCTGGTGATAGCCTGAGTGAAGATCAAGTTTAGTAAAGAATTGGGTGCCACTCAATTCATCCAGGAGGTCATCAATGATAGGAATGGGAAATTTGTCTTTAATGGTCAGTTTGTTGAGGCCACGAAAGTCAGGACACATTCTCCAAGAACCTTCTTTCTTCAGGACCATGACTACAGGAGAAGAGTAAGGGCTCGTATGAGGGTGGATAATGCCTGCATTAAGGAGTTCCTGGACCATTTTCTCAATTTCATTTTTTTGTGAAAAGGGGTGGCGATACGGATGGATATTGGGAGGAAGGCTTCTAGGTACAAGGGGAATGGAATGATCATGAACACCGCAGGAAAGAGGGAGTCCTTGGGGAGTGGAAAATACCATTTTATGTTTAGCAAGGAGGGCTTGGAGGTCGTGTGGCACCGAGGGTGTCTTTGTTGCTTGTATGACCTTTTTTGAGCAGCTTTTCCATGCGGTGGGAACTAATGACCTCAAGTGAACCAGAAGTGATGCCTTGGAATTTATATTGGTGGCCTTCCTAGTCGAATTGCATGGTTAATGCCTTAAAGTCCATGAGAATGGGACCCAAAGTCCTTATCCAGTCTACACCCAACACAATGTCACAACCACCCATGTTGATAGCAAACATATGGGATTTTAGGTGGTAGTCACCGATTTGGAGACACACATTTTCACAACGCCCTCCTCATTTCATGGAACCACCATTGGCAATCATGATTTGGAAATTGTTGATGGCATGGATGTAGCAATGAGTTTCTTGGGTAATGTGGCGATGAATAAAACTATGGGTGATTCCACTATCAACCAGAATGATGACCTTCCGATGCTTGATGTAACCGATTAACTTGAGGGTTTGAGGAGCAGAGAAGCTAGTGAGAACATTGAAGGAAATGACTGGTTCCACTTCGGGAGGTTCTGAGGGAGGGGTTATGTTAGTGATTTCAAGTGACTCAAACACAAGGGGAGTTTCAACATCCTCTTCCAAAATATCCTCAGAGATGGACATAAAAAGATTTTGTTCCTTACACTTGTGGCCTGAGAAATATTTGTCATCATAATTATAACAAAGGCCTTTGAGTTGGCATTCAACCATTTCATCCCTTGTTAATTTTTCAATCTTTAATGGGGTGGAGGGAGTAGTGGGATTTACATGTTTAGGGTGAGGGAGAAAGGAGGGTTTTCGGTTTTGAGAAGATACAACCTGTTGTGATTCTTTAGCTCTTTTAGTAGCCTCCACCCAACTCGAGGGTTGAGCCATGAGGACATGGGCCTGAATTGCATCCTGAAGGCCACTGATAAAACACTCTCGAAAGAAAGCATCAATCATGCCCTCTGTTTGAAAAGCCAAGCTCTCAAAGGTAGCTATGAAGTCTTCTACTATTCCTGATTGTTTCAACTTTGTCAAATGGCCCAAATGGTTGGTGTCAGTGTCAAAGCGTTCATAAATCTCAGTCACAAATTGGATCCAAGCAATATACCCTTGACGAGAAGTTTTTCTCCATTGCCAACGTTCTTGATCTAGATGGAGAACACCATACCGAAGTTTGGCCAAGTCATATGCAATGCCGTATAAAGAGAAATAATGTTCCATTTGGGTTACCCAACCAGTGGGGTCCGAGCCATCAAATTTGGTCACATCCACCCATAGAAGGCGTAGGTCACATTGAAAGTGATGGGGCTGAAAGGTACAGGAATGGGAGGAATGTTCACCTTCAGTCTTTGGAGGTGCGTCAGAGAAAGGGTCATCTGTAGGGATCTTCAGTTTGGTGCAGAGTGATGCAAAGACAGATTCAAGATGGGTGGTCAATTCGTGTTTGAATTCCTCCATTGAGGATTGCATGGTGGTATTTATGGTTGTATTGATGGTTGTATCCATGGAGACAACATTGACACTGATTTGTTTCACTTCCTTTTGGGTTTCAAGGAGACCAGATTGCAAGGTGTTGAAGCGAGCTTCCAGGTCTTGGCTACNCAGAGTGATGCAAAGACAGATTCAAGATGGGTGGTCAATTCGTGTTTGAATTCCTCCATTAAGGATTGCATGGTGGTATTTATGGTTGTATTGATGGTTGTATCCATGGAGACAACATTGACACTGATTTGTTTCACTTCCTTTTGGGTTTCAAGGAGACCAGATTGCAAGGTGTTGAAGCGAGCTTCCAGGTCTTGGCTACGGGTATGGGCCATGAGGATGGGTGAATTGAAAAGGGGCGGGCGGTGTAAAAAATTTGCCAAAAAATGATATGGATGAATGTGATAAGGGCAAAGAGATGAATCCAATGGAATAGGTCTCAAATAATGGTGAAAATCCCCATATTCTTAACCAGTAAGTGATTTGGCAACCCAAACACAGTTGTGCGGCAATAGATCTTGTCTGTTTTAATTTGTTTATATTTCTATCCCCCAAGGGTTAGGTATTCAAGGGTTCGATAGACAAGGGTTTTCCATGTGCTATAGCTCTCTAATATACATGTGGGGTCCAACAATCGTACTCAGTCCAATATCTCAGGGCACTAACTAAGGAGGATAGACCGTACCCTTAGCCATACTATCCAACTACCCAGGTACTAGAGAGTATCTTCTCAAGTATTGTTCTTGGTGGCACTATAGCAGTCAGGTGGCCGATCGGTTTATCTAAAGAGGGCTTCAGGAAATCTAGGCCGATCCATACACAGGTGTTGTCTGATGCACTACCACTCGAAGGGGTACCAACAGGGGTTACAAGGGTGGCCAATAGAGGTGTGCTTAAGAACCACTTGTATTTCCTGCATGTATGAATCCCTGAACTACTGTTTTATGTGTGTAACGATAGATATCTATGGCTTAAAGTTGTCGAAATACATCTCTACCCTGGAAAAAAAATTCCCACAATTTCTGCCAAGGAAAGTGCTCTGATACCACTTGTAATATACTAGATATAAAAAGTATGCAGAACATAAATAAAATGATAGAAATGGCAGAATAACAATAATATAACCAGCATAATCTCCACAATAACACATAAATGATATAAGAACAACAACAAAAATAACACTTTGATTCAGAAAGAAATGTTCATGGACCTCTTCGAGGGGGCAACCTCCAGTCAAGCAATGCTCTATTACAATAATATCCAAGCTAGGGTTTTCATACCTTCGACCCTTATTTATACTAAATATGTCTATCAATAGAAGCATCTAGAGGGATATCCTTCTAGAGGCGAAAGCTTCTATTAGGTCTTCTTACATCCGCCTTATTCTATTTTATTGAAAGGCCTTATTAATATTGACCTTTATTACATCTGAATATATTGCTCTACCTATGTGTGGGTTAGGACCCTAACAAAGCTCTGCAGACTAAGAGGTATGGTTACAAAACTATGACCTGCATACTTCATCCAAATCATGCATCTACTTGTACATTTATGCCAAAAACAAAAATGATACAAACTGCCATTCACATTATTTTTTTTGTTCCAAAAATGTCACCAGGTCTAAACTTATAACGCCCAATATACTATCGATAAAAGGCTTGAACAACTGTCGAAATGGACATGTTTTCGTCGATGACATAATGGTCATGTATAACACCTACTTAGACAAGGAAAACATAGCTAGATGCATTATGCGTGATGAAATGAAAGACAACGAATCCATGATGAGAGTCACATTGACTATCCCTACACAACTTGTTCAGAAACATGCATAAAATATATTGCCAGGTAATGGGATATCCATTACAAATTTCAATATATTACCAAAAACAATATATGACTGTGGTGATTATGACTAGATTATATCGCTCAATGAAACAAATATTATGAAAAAAGTTCCCATGGTTTGTTTAGAATATCATTTTGCACTGGACACAACAATCATCCAACTTGCAGAGAGCAACGACATTTACCTAATCAGAACCATTGGTGCAACTATCACACTCGCAAGAAAAGTTGGCTCGCAACACATTCTCCATATAAAAGAGAGAGAGTCAGACAACGATAAGGAAATGGTACCATTCTTCATACCCAATTTTGTCCTGTACTTTAACATGCTCATATATCTCATTTATGTTACACAACTATTACATTGTTCCATGTTGCAACTACAATTGTTCGACACCTATTCAAATTTATTTTCCTCAATGGAACAACAATTGCATAAAGGGAAATTTCCACTTATGCTCTTCAAAAATATAACAAAGAAAAGAGATGTTAAAGAAAGGATCTTTTGCACAACCCAAGCATCATTTGTAAAAGAATTGTGAACATACATAGTACAGGATCTCAAGAAACTAACTAGCTCGACAACTGTTGTATGTATACATCTACAATTCCATCCACACTTTGCACATAAAAATTTCCTTAAACAATTTTGTTCAACGTTTTTTTTCTACCCTTGTATATTACATTGTTCAATATATTAACTACTATGCTCATGTGCACAAGTTGAGGGTGTTTTGGTTGCAGCAAATGCGTACTCGACTCCCTTCGAGCCTGTATGTACCAAATGCAACTCTCCTGCTTCTTCCTTTGATTTCATAAATGATGGCACAATTGATTGCCTATGATGTAGTAAAACATTACCTTACATATATAAACATTGCCTCAACGCTGCCATCCAAACCCTCAGCAACACAATTGTACATTGTACAATTAGACAACCTGTATTTCAATATGTGCTTCATGGGTTGGAAGAATTTCCACATGAAATATACCTACAGAAAAAGGAAAATAGTGTCTACATATTACGTGACTTTCGCGTCCATAAAAAAATTACATTAAATGAGGACAATTCCATACTACATATCGGCTGAACCCCAAAAGAAAAAATTCATATCATGCATTGACAAGAAATGAAACAATGGTCCATGCTAGCCAATCAAGATATGAATAGAGTTTTGCAGTGCCATGAGAAAGTGAACTGGAAGCACATAATATTGTTCACTCCATGAATTAGAAGCATGAGGAAAGTCCTCATACAAAGTACCCAACTGTGAATAAATCAAGTCCATCCTTTGAGCCATCAAAATGGCTTTCTCCTCTGAACAAAACCATCATGCATTTTCAATAATATTGCAAATTTGGCATTGTTCAAACTCCATTAAGTTAAATGCTGACACTCTTTTCCAAAACTAATAATGCTGGAACATTATGAGGTCAACGTGATCTTGGTTCATAGTACTATCAGAAGCAAATGTTCATAGTGATCTTGGTTCATAGTAATATATTAATCAGAAAATTTCTTGGTTCCCATTTTGTTATTTGGTTATAGATGGGATACAATTCCCAATCTCCACTGATTTTTTCCTGTCTTGTGTTTGGCAGACTTTTGTTCATGTGCTTTCGTACTGTAGTTCAAGGTTCTCATGGGCCCAGTTTTTAAATTATGGTTGGATGATAGATTCAGGATATTAGTGGTTTTTATATGATTTTAAAGAATATACAATACATTGCTTGCATTTTAATGTAATCTCTATGAAGAAAAGGTAATATTTAGTTCATTTGAGCACTTTTACTTGATTGATGAAATTACCAAAATTATTCTTCAGAAATATTTTGAAATAAAAGGATATATGCTAGGTGAATTCAAATAGGGCTATGATATTGTTGGAATGGGGGAATACCTAGGGTTCAACACTTACAACAACGCACCAACAAAACCCTAACTAGAGGCCCTTTCAGAAACACATGTGAAGCAGATGAAGTCTCACCCGAGGTAGAGGCAGGGGTGCTTGCAGGACTTCGATGTCTGCAAATTTAGCTGGGACACAGATATGTAATTGTAACACCTTAACAGATCACTTAGCAGTTATAGTTCATTAATATTTAGTATTAGTTTACAACGCATCTAAACCCTAACAATAGATCAACGCAACATTCACAAAAATCCAGTAGATTCAAGCACTAAGTATACCAACATAGATCAGATATAGCATACATCATTCAACACTAAGATACCATATTAGATTCTTCTAAGCATACATCAATGCACTAAGAATTTAACCACATAACAATATAACAACCATAAAGCACAAAGAAACCAGAACATGGGATATACGTGGTTCACCCCCACCTTGGGGTTATGTCCACCAACTCTTCTTATTTATTTATATATGTCAATCTTCTACATGCACAGAGCCATGATATCTTACTTCGTAGTGGATAGGAGATCTGCATGCACTCCCCTAGATCCTCCTTCCTTGAGTTACAACACAAAGCCTCTTGACAGTGTCTTACAATCACTTGCACTTATCTCTACAAGTTCTCAACATAGCATGCACAAAGCACTTACAAGTTTCACTTAACATAGTGTCTAGGCTTTCTTCAATCACATAGATCGAAATACTTCCTACATCGCCTAGATTTCTATTTATGCATTTGAAAAAGGGCCTAAACATGGGTAAACCCATGGGTCGACATCCCCATACCCGTTACATAATCCCAAAACCCAAAAATTGCTAAAAAGGGGTCGAGATCCCGCAATATCCGCTTCGACTTACGCTCCACCTTCGATATCCTATCGAAGTCCCAAAAGTAGCTCAAACTTGACCAAGGATCCTCAAAACTTGGTCAAGGACCAACAATACCCCAACACTAAGCTATGACACATCCCAAGTCACTCTGGTCTAGGTAGATCTGCTTCAAAAGCCTCGAGCTTGGCTCGAGCTGCTTCGACCTATTGCTATGCCACGACCTCCTTCTCAGTGAACTCTTGGATTATGGCTTCGTTGACATGTACCTCTAAGCATTGTTCAGATATAGTGATGATTTGCTCCAATTCTTCTCCTCATCCTTCAATCTCTGCGAATAGTTGGCAAGCCTCATCCTATATTGGTTGGAGCCTCTGAGTCACTTCCATGACTTTTCTCTGAATGGTGTGGACTTGCTGTTGAGAAGTGCACTGCACTAATTGATGCTCCAGTCGGTCTTATGCCTTTGGCTCTAAGCCCATAGCAGAGTGAAGTGCTCTATCAACTGTTTCTTTGACTCCAAGCTGCTTTATGAGAAACTACTCTTTTTATTGCTTGACCTATGCCCTTTCTTCTTCAAACTTGGCATGAACGCCATCCTTCTCCTTTTGTGCGACCGGACGTTTCTCTACCATTTCTTCTTGTGCTTGTTTCAGGGCCGTTGTGGCTTGGTATTTCTCATCTTGTTCTCGACGAAGGTGAGCTTCGGTCACTTCAGCTAGTCTATGGAGTTGGGCAGGCTCATCTCCCAATTCCGGTTCTTCTGATGGAAGGGGTGTAGTGGATACTATGTGGTTGGATTGAAGGGCCTCTTGTACCCCTCTGAGTTCAAACTCAATCCTATCATACATCTCCTCTTGCTTGGCTTCATGTTTTTGTAAGATGTCTTGCGAGGCATATGCTGCAGCTACGATGATGAAGTCAAATTCATCTATAGTGAGCACAGTCTACATCCTAGTCAAGGTGGCTCTGTATTTCTTTTGGGATGTGGCTTTCATGGGGGAAACATTCCTTTTATTCAAGGTATTAGCCTCATTAATAGGATCCCTAGGTGATTTTACTTTACCTTGCTTCTACTGATATTCTTGCATGTTTGTCTCTTCTTAATCTGCTTCGTCATTACACCCTCGGCCAGGTGATACTAAAGAGTTGCTCAAGTTTTGGACCTCTTCAGTCTTCTTCCCTCTGCTGGGTCCAAGAGTATCCTTTTCTTCATGATTGGTCTCCGAGCTTTCAATTAGTTCAGGGTCTGACATTTCTGCGGGGTTAGCGAGGATGAGGAGCTCTACGGACCGATACTTGGTTATCTCTTCGAGGTCCTCCTCTGTGATCTTGTAGTATGACTGAAGTTCTTCTTTATGCTCATATGCACATATGGTGATATAAATGAAGTGTCGATCTATGAAAAACTTCATGAGGAGTCAAAAATGATGTAGGTTGTTTGGCATCATGCGAGGGACAACTTCAATAGCCCTCTTCAGTTGGAGATAATATGTATGAAAGACCGTGTTCAACTGCCACTATTTTCCCATATCGCTCAAGTACTAGAGCATGGTGAAATTCGCAGTGAGTGACTCAAACGACTCAATGTCTAGGACGGTCGCACCTTCTGGCATCTCCCAAGTGGTAAATGTGATGAGGATCATGAGCCAGCTAAAGTGGAACTCATAGCCCTGATCCTGAGATTCACGGTAGTCTAATTTCAGCTGGTTGACCAAGTACTTCCCCCAATTCATATGGAGTCCTTATACACATTTCTCGATGAAGTCAACAATGAATCTTGTGACCTATGTAGGTCTATTATTTCTTACAATATTTCCTATGATCAGCTGGCAGGCTAGACGTACTGTGCCATTATGGCTGGAAGCAACCTTGTAGCCTTGCATTCCCTTTTATTCATCTCCATATGTGTCTTTGATCTTTTGTGCTAATGCATGATCTTTAGCCTTCCTTGTGTAGAAGTTTGTTAAGAACCAAACAACAATATAGCATAGAAAAACCTTAGGAAAAGTACTGAACACCTTGAAAAAGAGATAATTTCAGATAATAAGCCTCTTTGAGGGGGCAACCTCCTTTTACCCCACTTAAATGTTCAATTACAAGATGATTCAAAATGAAAATGTCTCCTTGGTATATATAGGAGACTAGGAGGTATAATTACAAATAATGGCCTAAAGCCGACATAATTAAAATAACATTACTAATCTAAATTACAACTAATGGCCTAAAGCCG
>JASDQU011378414.1:8175-18487 GCA_032191745.1 Picea mariana | reverse complement strand
CCAACACTTTTAAATCTTTGAACAGAAATAAGAATGACTCACCCACTGAGACAAAAGCCCGGAGACGTAGGCGAGATTGACAAACTCCATTATCAACTTTTTTGTTTATGGTTTGTTGTTTCTTCATGCTTATTTCTAGATATGTATATTGCTTTATGGATGACATGTTTCATCATTAATTATTCTTCTTTCATCAATTTCCTAAATGGTTATTTAACTCATGCTTTAAAACTCAACCATTGTCATTAAAATATATTTTCAGATCATGGGCAGCCACTAGTATCCACCTGGAATATGTGTAGGGATTTAGACAACCCAAAAAGTGTAGAACCCACAATTACAAAGAAGAACAAAAGAACGTGTTGAACTAAAAATTATCAAGAGGAGACAATTGGAATAGGTGGGTGGCCACCAATATCCACCTAGATCAAAGAAATACAAGATGTGCCTCAACACTAATAAGATGTACCAATGATAAATATAAAATATACCATCACTTTATTTCTATAGATCTGGCTTATATAGTAATTTCCATACAACCAATAACCTCTCTATGGAAAATCCTCAAACCCCCATAACCATTTCTCATGTAGACAACAAAATCCAACTACACATAGAAATAAGACATACCTTTTGAACCTGTAGATAGATCTCTTGTATTTATCTATCACTTTAGACCTTCATGGGAGCTTTCTTTCAGACTCTAGAGACATGGCATCTTCATCTCCTCAAGTTTTCATGGTTTTTCCCAAATGTACACATCCTATTATTTTTCCATCCCACATACGTACACACCCTTCTCCACTGCAGTCCACATACACCTCAACAACTAGGGTTTTTTCAGTATTTTTTTCAATTCTGAAACTTTCACCTTCAACCTTTCATGCTACCTTAGACTTTTGTAACTTGAGATGTATCAATGAGTACCTACAATAAACCTTACACAACAATAGATATTCAATGTGCTCAATAAGTGTTAATAGGATAGCCTTGCTCTCTTATTTATACTTCCATGTAGCTTTCTCAAGGGGTTACCTTATAACCAAACTAACCCAATTTCCTTCTTTTAAGGCTAACCCACTTCTAACCACTTATAACCACTTTATCCACAAATAGTAAACTCTCTACTTCTAGTTGCAACTAATTTATTTTAAATTATTTTCTTATTGCAACAACTTAACCCATGATTAACTCCTAGTTTCACCCACTTGACTAGTCAAATTCTTCTAGGAGCTTCTAGAATACTTTGAATTCTTTGATCTTCTAGATAACTCATGAGGGTTCTCCAACTTCACAAGACCATAACTCTCTAACTGTGAGGAGTTGTGTGATGTTCCACATATCACCAGAAATGGAATGTCATGTACTATCCATATAGAATAGTATTGCCTGAAAATATACTAACCTGCATATCATTATACATAAAAAAAAAAACTTAAGTCCCTTAACCATATTGTTGGGCTACCAAAAGTTTCTACCAGACTTGCTTCAAGGGTTGACATTAATGACAACCAACCCAATTAATCAACACAGAGGACCCTTATTTTCTACACTACATAGGTAGACTACCAATCATAAGACTCCATACAGAACACCAAAACAACTGCAACCGCATCATCCTTAGCAGCAACAACAATATAGATCTATTTTGCAGAACATATCAGGACCTCAAAACCGTAGACTAGCAGATTCTTCCTCTGGAACTAGGATCATCGGCCCTAAGAACGGATGTTGGACTTGTGGAGAACCCAACTATCAAAGTGATTGTCCTATCGAGAAGGCGAGAACTATTGGATCAATAGGACATATGACAATAGGAGATCTAGGAAAGGCCCACAAAATACATGCAACGGTGGATAACTGTCAGGCCAAACATTAGTCTACAGTGCTCGAGACTTCAAGTATGATATCAGATCAACAATTTAGTATTTTGATAGATACAAGAGATATTGAGAGTTTTATGTCTATTTTTGTGCTCAAAATAATTAAGGTGAAGGCAGTCGAACAAGATGAGTTTAGATATGTAGAATTGACATCAAGATCCAAGCAAAAAGTTGGGTGAAAGGTTAAAGATTGTAATATTAACTTGGGTGATTTCATCACAAATGTAAAACTTTTTGTCACAACCTTGGGATCCTATGACATTATTATTGGAATGGATTGGTTAGAATCGCACGACGTGATACTTACTGTAAGATGAAAGGACTAATCTCAATTGATCATTTGGGACATAATAGAGTAATTGTGGGAAGAAACCAAGGAGTGTCGCTAATATTTATTACTTCCCTAAAATTGAAGAAAAATATGCACAAGGGATGTAAGTTGTATGCCATTTTAGTTCTTAAGGAAAAGGGTGACACTGAAAGATTAGAAGACTTTCCAGTTGTATCAGAGTTTTTTTATGTCTTTTCTGATAAACTATCGGGTGTACCGCAAAAAAGAGAATTAGAATTTACCATAGATCTAAAACCTAGAACATAACCAATTGCTAGAAAGCCATATCAGATGTCGACACCTGAATTGAAATAGTTATTAGTTTTGGGACTTATACATCCAAGCGTATCATCATGGGGTGCACCAGTAATTTTTGTAAGAAAGAAGGACAAATGGTGGAGGCTTTGCATTGACTATCATCAATTAAACAAAGCCACGATCAAGAATCAATACTCGTTACCAAGGATTGATGACTTATTTGATCAAATGAAGGGGGAGAAAATATTTTCAAAGATATATTTGAGATTGGGGTATCACCAATTGTGAACCAAAGAATCAGATATTCCTAAAAACGTGTTTAAGACAAGATTTGGACATTATGAATTTACTGTATTAAAGTTTGATTTGAAAAATTCCCCTCATGTATTCATGAGCTTAATGAATGGGGTATTCCGTGAATAATTGGACAAGTTCATACATGTATTTAATGACGAAATATTAGTTTATTCTTGGACAAAGGAGGAGCACGACTAACATCTAAGATTATTTTTGCAGTGCTTAAAGGAAAACACCAACAGACATGCAATAGGTATGTAGTTTTATGGGATTATCAGGTTACTATCAATGTTGGTTGTGGGAGGAGTGTGAGATGTCGATTTCAGTTCAGGAGTTGTGATCGTCTAGAGAAAGAATCCCTGAAGCCCGAATCCTAGAGTTAATCACAGTCATTGGTTGTGGGAGGAGTCTGAACCATCGATTTTAGTTTGGTGTTCATAAGTTTGGGATCAGTGTGGTGGTTTTCTGGAGAGAGAAGCCTCGAATCCTGAAGCATAGAGTTAATCATAGCAGTTGGCTGTGCGAGGAGTGTGAGTCATTGATTTCATTTCGGCGTTCAAAAATTCAGGAGTGTGGTGGTCATCTAGAGCGAGAAGCCCCGAATCCCGAAGCATGGAGTTAATCATAGCCATTGGATATGAGAGGAGTGTGAGACATCAAATTTAGTTTGGTGTTCGATAGTTCAGGAGTGTTATGGTTGTCTGGAGAAAGAAGACCAGACGCTTGAAACCCGGAGTTAATCAAAGTCGTTGGTTGTGGGAGGAGTGTGAGATGTCTATTTCAGTTTGACGTTCGACAATTTGAGAGTGTAGTGGTCGTCTAAAGTGAGAAGCCTTGAAGCCTGGAGTTAATCATAGTCGTTAGCTATGGGAGGAGTGTGAGCCATCGATTTCAGTTTGGTGTTCGACAGTTCGAGAATGGGGTGGTTTTCTCGAGCGAGAAGCCCCAAATCCCAAAGCCCAGAGATAATATCAGTCGTTGGTTGTGGGAGGATTGTGATTCATCGATTTCAGTTCAGCATTCAGCTATCCAGGAGGTAGCATGTGTTGGATTCGGGAAAATTCTGAAGCTTGGAGTCTCTGAGTCTCGGATTTGATCTTAGTCGTAGCTCAAGGAGCAAGTGTGGATTATTTATCCCTGAACTTTTCGGGAGTTCTCCAGTTTGGAAGTCTGGGAGATTTGTGTATTGGATTTGTGGAAACTCCTAAAGCCCGGAGTTCCAAAGTGAATCTCCACCATAGATCATGGAGGAGGGAAGAGAATCCCCGCCAGCCATCAGATATGGTCGTAAGAGTTTGGAGAGAGAAAGGATAGGGAGAAGACCTACAATCGTTGGTAAAAGTCACTTTATGACCAAAATCATCTGGTAACCACTCCGGGAGATTGGAGTGTTGAAAATTTAAATGTTCAAGGAGTGTCAAAGTCCTGGAGATCCAGATATCTCCTTTTAGTTGAGCTCTTTGTTCTAGCCCACGGTCACGTGATATTTCCACTGAAGAAAAGGGGCTAGTGCATGTGGTTTTTATTCTAGGTGAAAGAGGGATAGAGTAAAGCACCCGAAATTTTTTTTAGACCTGCATAAAGAAATAAAAGAGTGTGTGTACATTAAGAGAGGATACAACACATATCCAAGAGATAATTACTCTCTAGAAGAATATCCTAAGACCGGGAGGTCGTGTGATCCCCCTAGGAGGGGTGGGGATTTGCATCAAATAACTTTCACTGAGACCATCAGGAAATATATTGAACCATAGAACACAGTCATGGAGATGAATTAAAATTTTTGGCATGTTAAAAATGTTTAAGATGGCACAGAAGGTACCTGTAGCATTCAAGGCCCAAAACACTAATTGGCCTAGAACTTCAATAGGATGTAACTAGCAGCCCAGAACCCAGAAAGAGGTAAAACTTGGAAAGACTGTCCAAAATATATATATGAAGAAACCCAATTGGAATCTTACCAAACATCGAATGGAACAGGTGCAAAAATTCATAATTATAGTTCATATTTTCACCTAGTTGAAGTATGAACAAGAGAAGTTAATGGACAATTTTCAAATCACCATAACTTTCTGCTCAAGACTCAAAATTGAGCAAGGGAGTAGTCATTGGAAAGGTCTTGGATAGAGGAGTCTAAGTATGCACCCATAAAATTGATTTTGGTAGTTAATTTTCACAAGCTATCATAAGAAGTAATTATGATGCATTATTGGAACAAAATTGTACATAATTTCATAAATTTGTTAAATTATTTAGCCTAACAAATTTTGTTGGCTACAAATTTTGCAGAGTTAACAACATTTAGTTCATAACAGGTGAGAAGGTTGAAATTTAGTTAAATATAAGCATAGTTACTCATGGAAAGAGTGTTATTACAAAAATGTTTCATAAGACGATCAAAATCCAAGAGTACAAAATGTTAAGGTATGAATCTAGGTGTAGCCATAAAGTCTTGGGAAGCCACTACAGGAAGTCCACTCATGTTAGTCAAGCACTCAATGGAATCTGGGAAAAGGAATAGATCATGTAGTGAATGAAATAGTGAAAGTCCATTCACTCCCAAAGAAACCAATATACAAATTAAGCAATACATTGGAGTTAGATCTATTATAAAAGGAATTGACTATCAGAATGATAGTAATCATATAAAGAGAGAGGTTTAATGCATATATGGAAAAAGAGTGCATCATCTCTAGGGATTAGCTATGCAATTATATAGTGATTCTTTCCCTGTGTTTATCAGAGTGTGTAGTGGAAGCATGGTATGAAGGGAATCACTTCAAGGGTAAAGAAATGAAGGTGCACATAAGTAAGGAGTGTCAGTGAGGCATAAAACAATATATTGTGGAAATATTGGATCTAGAATGATGCAATAAAACTCCTAGCATAGGAATTACTCAAAGAGAAATGTATTAGAGACTGGATGAAGTTCATGAGTAAATTAAGATAATTGAAAGGTACCAATAGATGGATACCACGTTATACATAGTCTTCTGCAATATTCGAGGAACTATGAAATCAATGGGAAGGATTGTTGAGTACATTCCCAAGAGATGAGTGCATTGATAGGGTACATTGGGATGTTAATCCAAAAGGATTCAAACATGGAGAAGAATCAATAGGTGCATCAATATGGAATGATGGAAGTTGATTATGCAATTCATATTGAAATCAGATGGGTCAGGACAAGAGAAAGTAATGATTCATTAAGAAAATCCAAGTACTGGTATGTTCATTCAAGGAAAGGCTGAGTCAATTTATTTCAATAAAGAAATTAGCGTTAAATATCCAAGGTTAATTAGAGAGCATGGATGGGAATGTAATTTTGTCATGTAGGAGTTGGTCAAAGGGATCCAAGTAATAGTGGAATGTCGAAAATTAATATCAGCATAATGTATGGCTACAAGTGTGCAAAGTAGATAAGAAAGGTTGGGATGGAAAAGTACTCAAGATAGAGAACAATCAGGCACATTGTTTTCTTTTATAAGATCACAAGAAGATTAAGGAATCAAGGAAGAATTGAAGACTTCTAGGAACAACAAATAAAAATGATACAAGGAGAAAGAGGTTGCTGCAATTATTGCAGCAACAATTATGTTATGTCTTGTTGGACAACCATACATACTATAGGAAATTGACATGCAAATGCATTTAGGTGCATGCTAATGATGCATTATCAGTGCATACAAATATGAATTGATGAATCCCAATTTGTTAATATACATATATAAAATAATAAGACAAGGATTAGTCTATTGTTGAATATATATTAATATGAAAGATGTTAATGGTGGTTGTTGTACCAGTAAAGAGATAATCCTTTCATGTTTGCAAGTGTTGCTACTAATGTTGCTAGATATGGAAGGAGGAAACATAAAGATGAAGAGTGGATTATAAGTCTTATAATAGAAGCATGGGAGATTCTATTGTTATCATCTATCCAGGTAGCATTAAATTCATTTAATGGAATCCAGGTATGAGTTTTATGTACACTTATTGAAAAATTGATGAAGGGAATTTAGGTAAGAATTTCCTCAGCCAGTTTTATTTTATAAAATCACATTATTGTATTAGTTGAATGCATTGATGTGAATAAAATAGCACTAGGTGTGGTAAAGGCTGGAGGCCTGTAATAATTATAAAATCTTTTTAGCTTTTGAATGCACACACTAACATAGCGACATGCCATGTTAATTGGTTATGAGCTAATAGCAAGGAAATAAAAGGTATGATTCTATTACAGGAATGGATGCCTGAAAATCTATTCATGTATGACACCATGGCATGGTTGGTTATGGAAAGGATATGTACCACAAAAATATCCAATGTACTTCCTACTTCTAAATAATAATTGGACTACAACGTTTTTTCTAACACTAATAAACACCACAAAATCATATTCTTGGTGTAGTGTTCGGGTCGAAAAGGAAGGCATCGAAATAATTGAGAAGAAAATAGGAAGTGTATGGAGAATGTGTCAAGGAATTGGCCAGACTTCCAATTTACCAATGGTGAGATACATGACTTAGATAAAAGGTGCATTGAGAGTTGCACTCATGCATAGTAATTGGTATAGTTGCACTTATGCAGGATATAATTGTTATTCTTGAATGCATTTGTTAAATGCATTTTTGTAAAGGTGTTCCTCTATGTTATTTAATGGAAATGATTATGCTAAAAACTGAAATGTTACAACTATTACTAACTCATGGAGTTGAGAACATTTTAGGAGTTGTTATACATTGCAACATGAAATTTGCAAGTCAAGTAGTCACATGAGCATTGACTACGGGAAATTTTTGTTCAGGAAACAGAGTAATAATTGCTAGGAAAAGGAAAGTATAATTGTTGAAAATTCCTATGCAGAGAACGATAATTCATTCTATTTAATAAATTATTGGATAGTTGTGATTGACTTGTTAAGTGTAGACAATTCTAAGATCACTTTGTAAGGTTTTGGTACATATTGCAATGAAAGTATAGTGTACAGGAAATATTGATAATCTATTGGATGAATGAAAGATGGAAGCATTGGAGGAAAGGTGGTATTCAATATGGTTCTTGCTGAAATCCATAAGGAAGACTGCATCCTACTATTGCAATAACCATGAAAAATTATGAGATAGAATTTCATATTTTGGGAAAAGTTGAATTCCTTATGAAATAAATTTGAGTTTCTAAATGAATTTTTATAATGTTCTCTCATAAATATAATTGTATGTGTGTGATACATATGAGATAATATTGATTAAAGTTGGAATGCTTGGGAAGAACAACTAATATTGGAGACATCAGAGCCCCATAAATGTATAACCTTGGTGGGGTTCTAGTAATGAGTTGGTGCTCTCCTTGTGTGTGAAATCCTTGGCAAGATGGATCTTTGAGGGACTGTGTAGCAATGAAGGGATACCTCAGCATAGAAGGGTGAATGCAACAAGGAAGAGGCAACTCATGAGTTCTTAAGGCATGATAAGCTATAATCATGAGGGTGTGTCAAATGGAACAATGAGTTGAATTCTTTCTTGAAGAAGCTCTATGTAATAGAGAAAATGACTTCCAACTATATTATGAATACATGAATTAGTGATTGAAAGAAGAGCATCGGGTGGATAACAAGATTCATTAGCAAATGCATGGAGTTTTTTGAGGAATTTTGAATCGTATATGGTATATAATGCACTGAGGAAAGTGAATAAATAAGGGGGAGGAGAATGCAATACCCCTAGGATGAACCCCAATTGTAAATGTAAATGTAAATATGCTTATAATATGGTGATCTGATGATACATGGTCTTTGGTTTGATTCTACACGCATTGAGTCAGTGAGAGAGAATCAAAAGAAGAGTGTGCACATTCCAAAGGTTTACGCACACTAGATTGAGTGCACGATCTTGAGGCTAGGGAGCCTAGATGGTAAAGTTCATCATTCCTATATTGTAATTGTAAATCATACTCATATTATTAATTAAGTACACCACTGCATGGAGACCGACCAAACAAAAGAGATGGGGGCTAAACTCCACTAGAAAGGGATAAGGGAGCTAAGAGTTTAGGAAAGGGGCTAAGTTAAGGGGGCTTAAGTCCAAAGGAATATTTTATTAATATTCCTAAAGTCTAAAATCTAAAGTATGGGATATTCATTTTATCTTAACTCCCTAAGGGGGAATGTATCACCATGTGGGGAGGTCCATGTGGGAGGCCCATGTAGTCCCAACATGACAAGTGTCAAGTTGGGAACATGGACATATATTTGGGGGAAATTAGTTCATTTTGGGATATTCATTCATTATGGTTATGACTATTCTCTTATACCATATGAACTCTATTGCAACCATCACCATACAAGTACTTGGGAAGCTTGGCGTTGTGGACAACGAGAAACCTGGTTTGACTGTAAGATGAAGAGGTGGGTTATCAAGCCCATATGCATTTCTCTCTAGGTGATATTTTTGTTATGTCAAAGAAGCGGGTTTTCAAGCCTGTGAGTAGTTTTCTCTAGGTAAGAAATTGCTCATAATTGTTCACTGGTGCGCAAGGAAATGGCTACAGGTCTATGAGAATTCATGGTTGGCCTGTTGTTGAAGCCCTAAAAGGGAAGTGGGGAAGTTGAATGACTCTTAAGCAGAGAAGGGGCACACTTCCTGGGGTGGGACAAGCATGTGGGGAATGAGAGACTTTAGGATAGTTGCAAAATTTGGGCACCTTGGACCAAGAAATTATGTTGTGTGTCATACCTTAGACTATATTAGTGTTCCCTTTTCTCTGGTAGAGTTTATCCCTAGCTAGGGGGTGACCCACTATTGAGATTACGAGCAGTTTGGTCGATGGATGGGAGGAATGTGGAAGGCCTGCACACAGTTGGTAATCTTTTTATCAAAGATAAGTGTCAATTGTGTGTTAAATTATGTGTTGCATCATTATTTATGCATTTATTTTTATGGGTTTTCCTGTGTATATTGCATGCGTATTCTATTATTATTCTGTGTGAATTTGTGTATTTGTAGAATATTTGTATTTTTTAATTTTGTATATAGTTCGAGAATTTTATGTGGCATAGCCCAGTTGGATGTTGGGGATGTTACATGGGATTTCAACCATTGGGTCCCATGGATGTTTCACTACCCCTTGTAGCCACCCAGGAACACTCATCGCATTCTCCAACCGAAGTTGAAAAATTCACCTGGTTCATTGAGCGGATCCAACACATCCACCAATAGGTTCAAGATATTTTACAAAAGTCTAATTCTAAGTACAAGTAACGCCATGATCAACACCAGATGCTACACCAGTTTTAGGTGGGAGACAAACTTTGGTTGCACTTGTAGAAATAACGCCTTGCAGGGCCTCATCGGAAGCTTTGTCAACTCTGTTATGAACCTTATACTATCACCAAGGTTGTGTGTGACAATTATTTTGAGCTCAAAATTCCTCCCTTATTTGGCTTGCATCCAATGTTCAATGTGGACCTCCTTCGACCCTATTTTCCAGCATTATTGGACACCTCAGAGATAGCAGGAAAATTGACATCAATAGAGCTCAACCC
>JASDQU011378413.1:0-11195 GCA_032191745.1 Picea mariana | reverse complement strand
CATCCAAACCAGTGGTATGGCTGGCCACTGTCTGCTGTATTGACAATTGTTGTAATTGATTCGATAGATGATCAACGGGCTTCATTTGCGTTGAACAAACAATACCGTCGGCATGTGGTCCAGATATCTGTTTGGTCTTGTCAAGTATCAAATTTAGTGCATCTGGGAAAGCTTCATAAAGTAAACTAGACTGAGAGTAAATCAACTCTAGTTGTTGAGCTCTCATTATTTCTTATTCTTCTGAAAATACCCCCGACATTGTGACATCTTTAGATAATTGAGGTACCAAAGACTTAAGGAACCACTCAAGCATGAATGCTGGTGGGACTGGTACTTTTATCAAACTCTTCCAGCATCTCCATTCTCAGATATGATCAGAGATATGGTCCACCTTTGTTTTCTCAAAGTTGGCAAACATTTCGGTGCCAACATCATATCTCACAGGTAATTGAAAATGGTTTAAGAAAACCATTTCCAATTTTCCAAAGGTAGAATTTCTTGAGCGATAGAGATCAATGTACCATTTTGCAACACTCCTGATGAGAGTGCGGTGAAACAAACACAACTAGATAGAGTCGTCTCTCAATGAGTTGGACGAGCACCATAAATGGAAGGTAGTCACATGATCGCCTGGATATTCATTAGGTTTAGATTTGAACTTTGGAATTTTTGAAGGAAACTTGGTTGGCATAATAGGCCAACGTGGATCATGAAATATGGGGTCATTTAATAACCTTGTCAAGTCTAGCAAGTGCAAAGTTTCTAGAAATGGTAATTTGGATTGTTGATTATAACCAGAGAAAAAGGAGCCTGGAGTTTGGTTGGCACCAGGTTGCCAGGAAAAGTTAGGTTGATGGCTAGGGTTCTAGTAATAACCATGGCCGTGACTAGCGCACAGGTTCTGCGCTTGTTGAGACGTCATCGACTAACTCCCGTAATAGGATGTAGAAGGTTGGGATTGCATTGTATTCCAAGAATTTTGGGAAGGGTTGCCCCCTGCCGATATGACGGCCATAGGTTATGAGCCTTGCTCGGGGTTCCATTGGCTATGGAAGGGGTTTCCCCTGGTCGGCATCCCTGATAAGGAAAATGATCCATGCCACAGATTCCAAGGTCCTTGTGAGGAAGGAATTCCTGAGTTTTCCCCCTATGCAGGAATAATACCCTGCATAGGATTTTGCTGTCCATAACCGGGTTTGCCCCCAACCGAGACGACAGGTGACAAGAATGCATTGTTACCAAATGCACCGAACAAAGAGAATGGTGTCGAACCTACCGTCATGCTATAAGAATGAAGTCCTTGACCACCTACTCTAAGCAAAATATAGTTTGCTTTCGTCTCGGTAGAGTGTTGGTGAGCATTGCCGAGCGAAGGGGATGAAGGAGGTATATGACCCCCTCCATAAGGGAAAGAATTATAGGGAGCTAAAATCCCCCCCATGGACCCTTACATAGGAACATTCAAGCTCCCTACCCCCAGAACTAAATTCTGTAAATTGGAGTAACAAAAGACATAGTTCATATCGAATCTAGGCATCCCGTATGAGAACGGAGGGCCTGCCTCACTCTAGGTGAAAGGAGTAGTGACTGCCACCATATATGGAATCAGAACATTGCCTGAGGTAGAGGCGGTCAATACCATAGTGGTTCGGATTGACGATAGTTGGTTTGGAGACAGAAAACCCCCTGAAGTGACAACTGTAGAGAGAGTATGAGGATTCCCTAAAGAAGTAGCGGAATTTGTCTCCATCATTGTTTGTGACACTACCTGATGCTCGTAAGGGTGAACCTATATGATGATGGGTGTCGATAGATCGGTGATTGGAGGGTTATACGGACCAAGAGATTCCACTCCAAGGTAAAAAATGGTTGGTTCTGCTGGAATCAAATGTTATCCTCTCTGAGGTGGGTCAGGCACAGTTTCCTATGGCCCGTTTGCCTCAAACAACCCTTGTTGGCATAGTCTTCGCCTTAGTGGTGGCAGGTGTGGATCTAGATTAACTAGCGGCAGGACAAGAATCCTTCACGACTAACAGAGCTTCTGATCCTCCACAGTGTGAGAATATCAATGACACACTAGGGCTTTCTATTAATGTTAAAGACAAGCACACACTAGAAAAATCTCCTATGAGATAAGACAAGCATATCACTAGCTAGTTGGAAGAATAGTTACACCAACCAACGCTAGAGAAACTTACCGATGCAAGTGCAACTCGAATATGAAAGCACCCTCCATGTATACTCTACAAATCATGGCCCGATGTCTGCCCTAGGTACTTCAGTATACCCCCGCAGTCACCTTTGTAATTCACTAAGATAAAGACAACTAGGTTGCCAATGCGTGAACAGTCACCAGGAGGGTACAGTCGACAGTTGGGTGGACTACAATGAGAAGGGTATCAATCCCAAAACCTATGAAGGGTATCAAAAGAAAGTGTTCCAGAAGATGACTAAGGACCTCAAACAGATTCGAGACCCACGAAGCTTCATGGAAAATGCGATCAACAGAATCCCAAGATAAGCCCTCTATATGCATTCCCCACTACGCTTGGTCCGACTTTGGAGGGGTTATCTTCGCTACCTTTTCGCATGTGACCTCGTGTTTAGCCCCTGTGTTAGAGGGGGGTCCCAGATAACTTTCATGCTTACTGTACTTTTAAGAACTCCCTAGCATAGACTCTTATGTTTGTTTCTGTAGCCTTGATGAGTTTCCTCTCCAATCCTAAATCAAGGCTCTAGCCTAGACTAAATTGATGGACCCTACAAACAAAAAGTCTAATAAATTTTAATTAAGCGTTAATTTTAGTGGGAATGGAAGTGAAACCACTGATGTTCTTTAAGATGCGAAAGATAAGAGCATAAAATGAAACTGAAAACAAACTACTTCTTCTTCACAAATAAAGATTTGTCAATTTAAACTCTTTAACCAAACTTTTTCGTAACTACTTTTCTCATATCTTTGAAAAGAAAAATCTAAAACAAGATTTTTCTCTCGACTATGAGCTACTTAATGTCCTAAGCATTTAGACAAAGAACTTAAGAAAAACTTTATTTTTCCTTGATAAATAAAACAACTAACCTAAACTACTTTTACCAAACAAAGAAATGAAATTTTTATTTTATTTTATTTTATGCTTCAAAACAAGAAACTTGAAAATGAATTATTTTATTTTCTTCTAAATCAAAAAAGGGAAAAATTAAGACAAGACAAGACCAAGAAATGACTTCTGGCCCCACTGTGGATCACAGGGAATCACTGACCAAACCCAACAAGCTGATCAAAAAATACTCACAGACTTGTCTGAAACCCTAACAGAAAAACACAAGAAATATTTTAAAGAATAAGCTAAATTGAGGCTAGACCTAAGCTACAGACTGCCATAACAGAGACCAACACTAGAACAAGAAAACCCATGAGAAGTATGACTTCTAATAGGGAAGAGGATGACTGCCTCTTCTTTAAAAAACATTTTCTCAACACAGGCATGCTACTGACACTTCAGCAACCTGCGTATGTATGTGGGTTGTCCAAAGGTAGGGTACGTATGTACACATGCAGACCCACTACAGGTCACGTACACGTATGTAACTTTCCAAAAGAAAACTAACATTAAAAGAAGACAAGGCAGGGAGTACTGGTATTGAAGACCATAATCCCTTAAAAATGTAGACACTTACAAAAAATCAGAAAAAGTAATTAAACTAATTAAAGCACCCAAACAGAATATCCTCAAAAAACCCTATAGGCTTCCCCAGTATGGTCACCAATTCTGATGTAAGAAAGAAAACCCCCTACGGACTACACTAGGGTTCTAAAGTGCAGAGAAAGCTAACCTTCTAAAGTCTCCTACTTTTAACAACTATCCCGACATTACCACACAATCATACATAAAAAAGAGAGTATAGGGATCCAGTAGTCCTACCTTAAACTCTGTGTTTGGTGTCAATCCCTTTGCACTCAGTTGTTTCTCGACTACAGATCTCCTCCCAAGTCCAACCTGCATTCACAAAAAGAAAAACAAGAAACTACAAGAATGCATTCTATATTTGGATTAGTGGGTTAGATATCATAACCAAAATACAAATAAATCATAAAGATTGAAGACATCATTTGGCGGGACGAAAAAAGTATTTCTTTATATTAATCTCATAAAGTCGCTTACAATATGAGACCGACAACTGCTCCTCAAACTCAGTCCTGGAATCCTCTTCACCGTGCACCAACTTATTCCATGTATTCTCCTCCTCTTTAGTTCTCTCTAGGGAAATGGAAAGGGTTTGCAATGGAGGAAAAAGGGTTGGAAAAAGGAATTATGGCTCAAACTCACAATGTGGTTGCAAAATATTGGGGCAAAGGGAGGATACTAAAATGGGCAGAGTTTCTTTTCTCTCGTGCTTATTTTTGGGATGGGACCCCAACACATTCTTTTGTAGGCCAAAAATCTAGGTATTCGGTTGGGTGGCTGACTATAGGCGGTCAAATGATTAGTAATGGCCCAAAAGCCTGTATCCCTTTGCAATTTTTTTATTTTTCTCACTTTTTGTGAGTGTACACGGGCTGTAATGGTGCAGCAAGCGTGTGTATGCGAGAAATAGTGGTGCAAGGAGTGTGCACCTTCAAAAAATATTTTTTAAGAAGAGATATTCAATGATGGCTTGGAAAAAATAGCAATTAAGATGGCCTGATGCCAGGTATGCATGTTTGGTGCAATTTTAGGGTTATAACACATTGAGCGGATGAACGGTATCTAAACATGTTTCTCGATATGATTTGACTGGCTATCAAGTTTCCTTTCCACATGGGACCCTTGGATTTGACACATTTAATGACACTTAACGCGTGATTTCAGGGCGTGACAGAGTGGTTTCAAGTTCACCCGCTTTCCCCCCCAAAATGCATCTGAGGATGACACGTATCTTTACGGGAAACCACAGTTGGAATTTCAGGCCCGCTCAAACATTTCAACCTCCGTGCTAGTTCTCCACCTGAAATGATCCCTGACTGTTGATCTATGACGCTTGTGATCTGTGGTCCACTGGGTCCCATCAACTCCACACTTCTTCTAGACTTAGCCTCCTTCCACTAGATATGGCCTCGTCCTCAAGTTTATCACTTCTCTACACCGATTTAGACTCTCGCTAATTCCCAGAACTTGGATTCCATATAAAAATTGTTACAATGATAACATTGCAATGTCCCTTTCAGTGGATCTTTTCTCCAACACATGCACCTTTGCTCCAATGCCTTTGATGAAGAAGATCCACCATCTGAGTTAGAGAGCTAAAGAAAAGCTATCTCAAGTATAATCTATAACAAAACTCTTCATGCATATGAAAGTATTTGCAAACCTTAGCCTTTTCCATAAGAATCCCTCTTTATATAGGGTGAAAGAGGGATGGATGAGGATATTAGGATGATCCCACTAAATCAGAGAAGCGAGTAAGATACAAACTGATCAAAGGCCACCTTATCTTCTAGAAGATTCCCTTTTAGAACATTCATGAATTTTGAATTTTCCCTTGATTAGGCATCGTCGCACCCTATGCACAGGCAACCTGCGACTACATCGCAGTCCAAATTTTGTGTAGTGTGCAATGATCAAGCATCGTCATATCCCAAGCATAGAGCTGGGTGCGACGATATTCCTTGTCATAGTTTTTGAGGGAGGAAAATAAAACCACTTTTCTCATGGATAAAGTCTCTTTTAATGTTTTTAGGGAACATGGAAGTTAGTTATTCACATGTCATCAGTTGATCATTGGGGTGACCAAAATAATGTGTAATAATACCCTTCCCCATCTCCTCATTAACTCTTAAAGATGGCCTTCCAACTACCATCCTAACTGGTAATTCATTTTTGGGTCAGAGGATTGTTGATCTATTACACCCAATAGGTACTGGTATGGTGAGGGTAATCTCAACCTTCTTGGTTTCCCCTCACCATATCTCTCATTGCATCCATGGTCTATCTTGGAAAACTTCCCCCCTTTCAGCAATTGTGCAACACATATCCAATTTCTATTAATAACAAAAAAAATATACATTGACCCTTTTATACAATGGTTCATCAAATCAAACATTCACACATACTTAGTCTTCCATAGTCTCTTGGCCATTTATATTAATATTTACAAACTGGGGGAAACAAGGGTATTACAATCCCCTCCCCCTTAAAGGAACATCATCTTCGATGTTCTATTTTTTGTGTGCTCTGTATGTACAAAAGTAAACAAAAATGGATATGCATGTTTCATGGAAACCTCAATTTCCCATGTAGGCTCATTTGGGCCAAATTATTTCCACTGCACCTTGACTTGTGCAATGGTTCTATTCCCGAGTGTAGTTTCCTTCCTATCTATCATGAATTGATGTTCTCGTAGGAATTCTCCATCAGGTTCCACCTAAATCATAGACCAATCAATAATATGATTAGAATCATGTACATACTTATTTAATAAAGAAACATGGAAAACATTATGTTCCTTCACTGTGGGAGGAATTACTAGTTGATAAGCTATTGGTCCCACTCTATCCAAAACTTCAAAGGGTCCAAAATATCGAGGTGCCATCTTGGCACAAGCTCCCATCCTCAAAAATATTTTCCTGGGTCTAGCTTAGAGATACACATGATCCCCTTATTTGAACTCTCTAGGAGTCCTTTTTATGTCTGCATAGATATTTTGTCTATCCTGGGATATCTTCATATTTTGCTTGATCTTAATTAGTTGTTGTTCCATTTCCTTTAGCATATCTGGCCCGATTGTAACTTTGTCTACTAGATTTTTCCAGCTGATTGGAATGTTGCATTGTCTTACATAGAGGGTTTCAAAAGGACTCATTTTTAATGACTCTTGATAGCCATTGTTGTAGGAAAATTCTACCAGTGGTAGGTAGTCCTCCCACTTATTGGGTTGATGCATTACATGCATCCTCATCATGTCTTATAACACTTGGTTTACCCTCTCTATCTTCCCATTAGTCTGAGGGTGATAAGTTGTACTAAAGAGAAATTTTGTTTCAAAACCAACAAACAGAGATTTCCAAAAGTTTGAAGTAAATTTTGTATCTCAGTCAGATATAATTTCCTTAGGCATGCCATGCAGTCTAAATATTTATTTCATGAAAATGATGGCAATATCTATTTCCTTGCAAGTTGACTTGGAGGGTATGAAGTGAGCAACCTTGCTCAGGTTTTCCACAACTACAATGATGGCGTCATTTTGTTTGGTTTATCTTGGTAATCATGTGATGAAATACATGGAGATGGTTTCCCATTTCCATTCAAGAATCGGTAGGGGCTGCAATAACCTTGCTAGGTGTCGGTGCTCTACCTTGACTTGCTAACATTCTAGACACTTAGCTAAGTAATCAACTACGTCCTTTTTCATTCCGGGCCAATAAAATAGTTTCCTAGTGGCCGTGATCATATTCTGATAAAAATGATGACCAATATACGGTCTTTTGTGTAGTCCATCCATTATGAACCCCTTCAAGTCATCACAATTTGGAATATATAATCTTCCTTTGTAAGTCAGTAGGCCATGATTGAGCATCCAATATCCTTTGTACTTCATCCATGTGGGTTCTTGCTTTAGGTATGATGTCATGGTCTTGAAAAATGCATCTATTTCTTGTGCATTTTTTCCTCTCTCTTTGATGTCTGATTCACTGGTGCTTATAGTTTCCAAGTGAACTACTTTAATACTCCTACTAAGGGATTCAACCACCCTATTCTCCTTTCCTTTGATATATTTTATTTCAAAATCAAACTCACTAAGGAGAGCCATCCACCTAGCTTGTCTCAAATTGAGTTTTGGTTGGTCAAACAAATACCTCAACCGACTATGGTCTGTCATAAGTACAAATATTCTACCTAAGAGGTAATGCCTCCACATTTTTAAAGCATACACTATGGAAGCCAATTCCATATTGTGGGTCACATAATTTACTTCATTATCATTCAATTTTTTGGATTCATAGCAAACCACATGTCCTTCTTGCATGAGGACTCATCCGAGCCCTTCCTTGAAGGCAATTGTACACACAAGGAATTCCTTGTTTGGATCTGCAATCTTCAGTGCATGCACATTGGTTAGAAGTTATTTCATCTCTTGAAATATTTCTTCACATTTTGATGTCCAAATGAATTTAACCCTCTTTTTCTGAAGGGAGGTGATTGGGCAACCTATTTTGGAGAATCCCCTTATGAATCTCCTATAGTATCCTGCTAGGCCCATAAAGGATCCGATGTCAGATACATCATTTGGGGTAGGCCAATCCATGATGGCTTTAATATTGTAGGGATCAACTGCCACTCCTTCCTTAGAAATGACATGGACCAAGTAATGGAATTGTTTCTGGAAAAAGTCATACTTACTAGGCTTAGCATAGAGCTAATGCTATCTTATTACTTGGAGTATTAGCTTGAGATGTTCTTCATGCTCTTCCCTATTCTTGGAATAGATTAAAATATCATTAATTAAAACCAACACAAACGTATCCAGGAAATTTCCGAATACGTTATTCATTAAGCACATAAAAGTGGTTGGTGCATTGGTAAGCCCAAATGGCACAACCACAAATTCATAGTGACCATATCTTGTCCTAAAGGTTGTCTTGTGGATGTCTTCATCTTTAATTCAGACATGGTGGTATTCAGATCTCAATTCAATCTTGGAGAATATCATAACACCCCTTAATTGGTCAAACAATTCATCGATCCTTGGAAAGGGATACTTATTATTGATGGTCATGTTATGGAGTTGTCTATATTCTATGCAAAGTCTGAGTGTGCCATCTTTATTTTTCACAAAAAAGGATGGTGCTCCCCATGGAGACACACTAGGACGAATTTAGCCTTTGTTCCACATCTCCTTCACCTTTAATTTGAGCTCGACGAGCTTTGGTGTACTCATTCTATAGGGTGTTCTAGACATTGGCACCACTCCTGGTACAAGTTCTATTGAAAAGTCAATATCCCTTCTTAGAGGTAGACCCGATACCTCTTCTGGGAATATATATTTATATTCTCTTAATATGGGATGGTCCTCTAGGTTGGGTTTTTCATTCTCAACAAAGTTTAGTACTTGTATTTCATACAAGGGACATCCCTTTCTGCAATACTTCTTGAATTGAAGGGTTGATATTTGTCTCACTGAGACATGATTTTGAATTCTTTGTAGGGTTACCCTTCTTCCTTCTTCATTTTCACACTTTAAAGTTTCAATGTAATAGTCCAAATTGGTTTTGTGGGTAGCCAACTAGTCCATGCCAATCATCAGGTCATAAGATCCTAAAGGAAGTATGTTTAGGTTCTCTTGGGTGGGAGACCCACTTTTAATGAATTAGCATACTGGTATGAACTTTGTAAATTTTATTTTTGTTCCAATGGCTAGTTGTACCATACATGATTTAACATGTTTAAATTGTTTCAATTTACACTTCTCAACAGCTTGAGGGGAAACATAACTTAAATTAGAACCATGGTCAATTAAAATGGAAACAATATGGTTGGCAATCGTACCTTCCATCTCCACCACTAAAGCTTGGTGGTCAACCTATCCATTATCCAAGGATACATAAATTTATAGCATGCTCCAAGCCCATCATTCACTGTGGTAGCCTCTTGAATGTTGTAGACCCTCTTATTTATCTATTGCCTATGAAGAAAGTCCCTCAACAGATATTCCACTCGACAACCCCAACATTTCAAGGGTTCTCTCTTCTTGTTATCAGTCTTACTTGGAGTTGCTCTGAATGTTTTATTTCCACTCTGGGATGGAAAATTTTCTGATACACACTTCTGGCTAGAAGGCTCATCCTATAGCGCTTTCCATGGTTCTTAAATCTCAAGGATTTAAACCCCTTCTTCTTGAATACCAAATTGTTTTTATTATTCCAATATTCATGGGGTTCTATCTTATTCTTGAATTTCTCATAGCAATACCTTGCTTTTCGAAGAGTATTTCCTAAAGTCTTTGGCTCATCAAACTCAATTTTGTCCTAGTAGGATTGAGATAATCCACTAATAAATCGTTGCATCTTGACTTTTTCATCCTTTATATAGGGCACATACCTCATCATCTCAAGGAATTTGTTGATATATTCATCTATGGTGAGTTGTCCCAGCTTGAGTTCATAGAAATCCTTGGTATTTCCATCAAATTAATTTTTTGACAGGTACTTCTTCTTGAAGTGTTTCTCAAATTGTTTCCATGAAAATTTCTTCTCATGGATTCCTTTCAAATTCCTAAGGTACTCCCACCAAATGGAAGCTTACCCATTCAGGTTGAAAATGGCTATTTGAGCCTTTCACTCTAAATTACTTCTTCAGGCCGAGTAGCCAAACTTTTGCTTCTTCCCCCTTCTTAATCTCTCCATCGAAGGTGGGTGGTTTCGATTTCTTGAATTCTTCAGGGTCATGACTCTTGGAAGGTTTCATCTTCTTTATTTTTGTCTAGGAATGAGAACTAGTTTTTCCATTGGAAGATTCCTTAGATTTGCCAGTGTCCTAGCCAAAGGAATCTTCCATTGAGTGTCTCTTGTCTCCACGTTGGGCCTTCCTTGAGGTGATCCTCCTGGTGTGGCCACTTTCTAAACCATGCTTTTGTATCTCAGGTGGACTTGGATTTTTCTTGGTATGGTTCCTGTCCACATGACTGGTAGTTGGACCATGTTGCAGTTGGCTTTGTATATCTAATAGAATTTGCAGTAGGACTGGATTAATTCCAGTCTGCTTCTCCTTCTTCTTGATCAAAATTTCATTGTCATCCTTATAACTATTTAATTATACCATGAGGATTCTTATAGTTTCGGCCAAATCTGGAGGGGTTTCCACCTCCCTCCTTTCATCAGATTTTTCTTCTCTGTTGTGGGAGCTCTCCCACAATTCTTGGTGTGTCACCATCCCTCACATTGTATTTTTCCTGATGTTCACTAACTTCTTGAGTGATGATAAAACATTTTTTGTTAGTTACTAATCTACTAATTTATGAAAAACACATATCATTTCAAAGTGAAGTCAACTTCTTTATTTGGAAACACTAGCAACATACAATATAGACTTCCAAAACATCTATCAACAATGGAAGGTTTCATTCCTCTCTTCAATAGAGGTTAAGGTAAGTTCCTTATAGAAGGGGGTAAGGTAGGGTGTTACCCCATAAATCTCTCTATTAATTTATATATATATATA